>VZTL01058305.1:0-22318 GCA_013400535.1 Scopus umbretta | reverse complement strand
CTGAATATGAGGAAAAACTTCTTCACTTTGAGAGTGACAGAGAACTTCAACAGAATGTCCAGAAAGGCTGTAGAATCTCATTCTCTGGAGATATTAAAACCCGCCTGGACACCATCTTGCACAACCTGCTGTAGGTGAACCTGCTTTAGCAGCATGGTTGGACTAGGTGATCTCCAGAGGTCCCTTACAACCCCAGCCATTCTATGATTTCAAGAAGGCTTTCACCAGGCGGCTTTATTAAAAGATTTAATGAAACCAAGCAATCATGGTATAAGAAAAATTAGTGATATAGATAAATAATGGAGTAAAAAAAATATTGGGAAACCAATAGCAGTATATATTCAATTATCAATACAAGAAAGACACATGTAGAAAGGTTAGCAAGAAGGAAAGTTTTCTAATCACATCAAGTTACTGATGGCAATGAAGACAATGGAAACCAACAAACTCCAAAAGGTGTTGATTTTAAGTGACAGTAAAACAACTAACAAAATTTGTTCCAGACAGGCACATAAGTGAAATATGTATAAGTAATACTTCTTAAACTATGTAATTCATGAAGGACAAAAGTTTACATATGGAACATCATGCTCTTTGTGGACCATTACCAAATACGAGTGACATCTAGAGGCTGTGATAGTTTTATGAAAATAGAATCTCAAAAATCTTTAGCTGACAAAAATAAATCTATTGTTAGAAGTTACTAAGAAACAAGAAAAACACCTCTGAAAACAATGTTACACCACAACATAATTGTTACACCACAACATAAGTCCATAGTTGACTTTTCTTTGAAGCACTAACTTTCCTGTCTTGGGAAATAATATATTATATAGAGAACTTCTGAGTCTCTTCTCTACTAGATGACATGAAAGAACCAAATGAAAAAAAGAAATCCCACAACTCTTTGTCCTCATCTTTATACCTTTACTATAAGGAGCTTTTAGTTTCCCTTGCATCTATTCCTATACATATAGGTTCTTCTGCCATATTTAAGCCCAAGTAATTTATTCCTTCCTAAACACTTCAATTGATACAACTTTAGTCCATTAATTAGAAAGCTTTTGAAAGGGGAGGGCGGGGGGAATTGGACTGAATGATTAGTATATTTGACCAAGATTCTCATGTAGTTATAGTTTACTTTAGACTTAATTTTTCCATTTAGCAGAGTAATCAAAGAAAAAGTGTCTTCCAGACGTATTCTGGCTAGATTTCATCTACATACGTAGACTACATATATGACATTTCTAAAGAAAATTAACCATAGAAATAATAATTCACTTAATTCCCAAATAACTATTTCACTACCTTTTTCTTCGTATCACTAACAAGAAAAAGCTAATTGGTACCAAGAGAAATTATTTACTGCTCAAAGGTTTTTAAGAAAAAGAATCAATCAGTTGTATTAGATTAACACATTAACCTAAATTGCCACATACACAATATATTTTCCTGATGTCAAAAGTACTCAAAAATAGACACAATCTTAAATCCCATTTAAAGGCTGTTGGAGATAGGCCTTCCCAAAACAGTCAAATCTCATTAGCCAATAGCTCTTGAAGACAGCGAGGTAGAAATTTTGCTGCACATCCTATATTAGGATTCTGGGCCTTTATTACTGATGTAGAGGAAAACAAACATACGCTATCTGTGATGCAACAAGCTATATAGCAAGTAGGAATATTATTTAAAAGACTTCTACTCACAAAGATTCAATTACAATATTATTTTCACTAGCTGACATTTTCAAAATGCTTATCTGAAGTAAGGATTATGTCTCATAGTTAGAGATTAAATATACCAAATTTCAGTTAACACTTAAACTATATTTCCAACTCCCCTTCAAGTGTCATAAGGTATTTCCTAGTCATGTTTAATAATCATTTTTTATAAAAAAAAACACAACAACTTCTTATCTCTGTTTGGAGAGTGCAAGCACATTGAACAGACTCTGAAGGGGAAAAAAAAAAAAAAACAAAAACAAAACCAGACTTAAGTTTCAACATAATGATCTAGCTCAGGCATAACCAAAGTACTGAACTTCTATCCCTGAACCAAATAGAGAAGAGCAAAGGTAGAACTGTACGTGGGTAGGGAACCTGAAAGTAGGAGTCTCTAGCTTTACCATGTGACCCTGAATGCACTATATAACTTGGTTTCTCATGCAAGGCAATACTCCTTAGCCCCTTTACTCAATACATTTAAATCTCTTAAATAGATACACATACCTATCTTGGTTACATATACAAGTGTCATTCAGGTTGCTGTTGTTGCCACTGCTAGAAAAATTTGTATAGCTTATTTTCAGGCATTTCTTCCCCAGGGCTTCCTCAGAATAGGAGCAAACTTTTAAAATGCCTTTGCACTCAAATCCTTTGCAACTAATGCTGCCTACAAGGAGAGCTTTAAGTCCTTTCTTCTCTTGAGGCTGGACACCCATATATGCTGAGACTCAGAGGACCTTTTCCTTCCTCAAGTACAGCTGCTGCACATCAGCTTGCTGATGAAAATTGACTCCTCCAGGAAACCCTGAGTTCAATTAGGTTTCAGGGGAACTGGAATTGTAATTGTTTTAGTCACTGTTGAAGGCAAAACTTACGGGTGTTTTTTAAAATGCTACCCATAATGGACTCACACAATGAAATATTTGTTGTTAGACAGATAAATTATATGATTTAACTTTATATTAAACCTTCATGCTTGTTTCTCTTTGGTGCTAATACTTCTGACAATTAATTAACAGATTTTGCACAAGCTTTCAAAGCATCTTACAATATCGTCTATTTTATTATTTTCCACTTCCTCATTAGTGGAGTTATTGATACATATAGTTACTGAACTTATCCTATTTCTTGCCTTCTTAAAAAGCACCTCTGCCAGTATCAACATCGTTTGGACTTTCTCTTCTGTATTCTGCTAAAATGTTAATCATTCTGAATTTTTAAAAGACATACACAGAGCATCTTCTCACTTCCTTCTCTCTATCCCACTCTTTCTCTCATTATGCTAATAGAAACTGTTTGTTTTTTTTAAATTAAAAGTACTAATGGCAGTGCATATGTTAAAGAAACAGAAAACAATATTCCATAAACACAGAGCACCTAAAGAAATCTTAAGTATTTTAAGCATTGTACATATATTAAACAACATGACATTGAACAGTTGACTTGGCTTTCTATGGTGGCAATCCACTCTGTAGCAGGTCACAGTTGTGAAATTACATACAAGACAATTGTCTTGGGGCAGAAAGTTCCCTCTGATTCCCTGCTCTACTTTTTTAATAACATATATAGTAAGCTAATATGAGGTAATAAAGGTTATCTTGTTTATTAAAGTGTATCTTACAAAACAAATGTAGTGGTATTAAAGTCTGACAGTAAAATGGGATTCATAAAGAATACAAAGTGAGCTACAGGTCACAGACTGCAACACTTGTACAGAAGATGGAGTGTAGAAGCTGGCTAGTCACCAACTCTTCCAGGTGAAATCTTGGAGGCCAGATGAGCAGAAGAAGAAGTATTTATTTCATAAGAGGGATAAAACAAGTACTCTATATAGTGATCAAAAAAGGAGCATGTGGGCTTCAGACTACCAGGGAGTCTTTACCCTCTATGAAAAACTGAGATTAAAGTTAGGGATTAAATCCAGGAGCTACAATAAGAACCTTACTCATAAAGGTGTGACCAAACTAAACGTTGAGTAGGAACCAAAATTTCCAGTGAGTTATAATTGCCTTCAAGATTCACAGAAGTTACTAGCCTCAGTAACAGGTCAGGGACAGAGCTTACTGTGTGAAAAAGATAAGACTAACAGCAACAGTGGTGTACACAGTGAGGAGCCAAAGAAAATAAGTGTTGTAGACTGTCCTTTCTCGGGAGTTACAATTGAGTTGAACATGGCAGTGGTCTCTGACAGCTATGTCAATTTCACGTTAGATTGATGTTTGGTTTAGGACAAACAAATTTGCACAAGGAAGAAGCACAGTAAAACTGGAACCTGTAAGAAGCAACAAAATGTATTGAGATTTGGTGCCAGACATCAGATATGTCTTATACTTAGGCAGGTGTCTACAATACATGTCAAATTAGGTTTAAACACAGGGTTAGAGTTCACAGAAAGACAAAATTTATGAGGAGTAGCCAAAGGAACTGAGAGTGGGCAAATTAAATCTTTAATGAATTATATTTAGGCTCAAATCTTCAGATCTTCGGGCAGGCTAGAGTTAAGGTTAGGAGAAATATTGGGTTACAGTGTGAATAGGATCCCTAAGAGGCACTAAAATAAAATAAAAACAAAAGGGTTAATAACTAACATCTTCAGTGAATTATGCATGAAACTTTACAGGTCAGGGTTAGGGTAAAATTTGGGAGAATGAGAAGGAGAAGAGGTATAATAAAAAGGGTTTCATAAGGAGTATCTAGAGTGATGATGAGTTATGAATTTTTCAGTGAATGTTATTACAGTTTGGATCCAGCAGATTCCCTGGTTGCCAAAGCAAATCAAAGGCCAGTGACAAGCATCTCTGGTGATTCACAAATTACATTAAGGCATATAGAATTTTTTTGGCCTTTGTATACAACTGAAGGTAGGGTTAGGTTATCGATTAGAAAAAGACCAAGTAGTAGTATGTTCTAATGGACTGTATACGTAACGGATTGATGTGAATGTAAGCAATAAGTTGTACAGGAGTTTACACTGCATGGGAGTTTCTGTCAACCAGTCTCTGCTACTCCCAGGGAATGAAAAGGGCTGCAAAAGATAGGTGCTCATCTTTCCTGCACAGTAAATGAGAAGGATGATTCTCATTATCCCTGCCTGACAGATTCTCCCCAGCAGCAACTGTTGAGTATGTGTTAGGAACCCAGGTGTATGCAGGAGATCAGACCAGATCAACTCCAGAGGACACATGCAGCAATGTCCATGTGAGGCGGTGCTCCCTCCCCCAGAGCACACAGTGGTTTATTCCACTGGAAGAAGGATCCTTTGCGAGTGTGTGAAAAATGCAATGAACGTGAACTTGAGGGTTTGCTTCCTCAATGGAGTCCTAGGCCTACCTCCTTCAGTGTCTGAGGCAATGCCCAATCTCATGAAGATGCCATCATGCACCATCACAAACTGTAGTCAGTGGGGCAGGCCCATGCTCAGCTGCCTCTGCCCCACCCAGGACAGCCTGTGCCATCCACAGAGCATCACCCCAGCAGTGCAATCCAGAAACTCTCTCGTCCGTCCCCTGTTCCAGAGCACAGAAGAACCTATTCAGCTGTTTGCTCTCTGTGGAGGGCAGACTGGAGCAGTGGCATCTGAGAATGGCTCTGAACTTGCTTATATCTCTTATTACAGTGCCTTCCAAAACTGGAAAGTACAGTCCCAACATTATTAGAGCTAGGACATGGCAACTTGACAGAGTAGTGTAAGGAAGTCCACAATTCCTATTTCTTTCTTTCTTCTTAGCGTCACTGAGGATATTTTGAAATAAGAAATAGATATCTACACAGTTTTTTACAAATCTCTTATTTTGCTTTTGTGCATAATTTTTACGGTATAATCAGCATCTGAACAATGGAAAGCAATAAATAGGTAGAATAGCCTGTTGCATCCAAAACATTATATCAGAGGGGTTTTATTATTTCTGATTTTACAAATGGGACTGAAACATTTAAGTTCTGATCTCTGGCCAAAAAACACAAACAGAAAGTAATAAGAATTATGACATTTTTTCTGTCTTCAAGTTTACCTAAAAGAAGATATGAATTTCATACTACTTATATGTTCACCTTCAAGAAGTCAGGTATGTTAAGAGACAGTCACATGTTTTAAAGTTTAGCAGTATTTTGTGTAACCGAGGCTGAATTTCAAATCTATATTTAAAACTGAAATAAGCCAAAAAAAGTCATTCGATGTGTTATTGAACACATTTTGCAGAATCCAATTTATATTAGCCTGACTGGAGCTGAGAAAATGGGCATTTCCATTAAAACACTAAAAGACTAAAACAACTATGCAAACGACCCTCTAGAAGAGGATGTGTAGCAAGGATGTGTCTGTTGTGAACCTTGACAGACACAAAACATTGATCTTTTTTGCTGCCTACTTTTGTGCAGAAAGTTTCTAGACTTCAGAAGTAATTCCTGCTACTTTTGTATGTTACAATTGCTATATCTGATGAGAGATTAAAAAGGGGGTTAAAGAGAGAACACTGCATAAACTTTCTCTATTAATCTTTCAAAGAGAAATATATAATAGGAAATATCCATAACTGAAGTCAAAAAGGTCAGTACTTTCGCTAAATGTAGATGCAAGAAAGTGCTCCTGGCTGCTATTTCAGTTTGGGTATTTTAAATCAGTTGAACACCCAAATTGCCTTTTCACTACATTCTCTTTTCTTTCCATTTTTACTACTGCTATTACAGTAGCTCCCCTTGGCACCACTCTACTTTATGTGCAGAGAGTGGTACTATTATATACCACTCTTCCTAGCACTTTAAAACTGGCTCAGGAATATCTTTCTTTCATGTGAAGTGTGTCACGTGAAGCCTTTTTTCTATTAAATTAAAAAATAATATAAGTTGTGAGAGAAGTCTAGTTTCAGCTTTGGAACAAATTTGAGTAGACATTGATTTTCTAAAGACGAATTGTTATGTTGAATTATAACAAGAAATCAAAATTTTATTATGTTATTTTAACAAAATAAAAAAATCCCCTCTTGCTTTTTACTAGTAAAATAGAAACAAAACTCTCAAACATTTAAAGTTATATATTTCATTGCAACAACTTTCCGTTTAGCTGTTCTAACTATGAATATTTTATTGTAAATAGGTCAAAACTAGGGAGACAAAAGTATTTCCCTTTTTTAGAAAAAAAAAATTAAAAATTGCCTAGCTACCTAATTCTTGATATTGCTTTCTACAGTCTGACAGTTATATATCCTCTTAGCTACATGCAAGTAACATTACTGGCAAAATGATTTCTGGGCCCTTACTGGAACAACAGGATATTTCCTAGCTAACACGTGAGAATTTAAGTTTCCTTTTGGGTCCTAGCAAAGAATGGCTCTTCCTTGATCTTTCCTGCTCTCAACTAGTGGCACACTGAATTTGTGTTGTTTTGTTGTGCAGGGTTTTTTTTTTTTTTAATCTTCAACCATACATCTCAAGTTTTTTCTAGGATACTGAGTGGTTTTCTGTAGCGCATAGAGGACAGCACAGGGGACTCTTCTGAGCTCATGCTTCAACTTTCTTCAGGTCTTCTGGGAAAAGCAGAGGACCAGAGCCATGTTTCTCTCCTGTTTTCTATTCCTGTCTCCTTAAAATAGAGCCACTGAACTGTAGCAGCAGTGTAGACTGGCTGTATTTAGCAAAGTTTCCCAAACAGATCATTCTGGATTTGTGCTTATTCTGGCATCTCATTTCTCCCAGAAGAATGAAATACCCGGGAATTGAAAATTTATGTACACGAGGGAACTAATATATGTATACGTAATATCCTGGATTGTTTTATAGTTCAGCATACTTGGAGTTAGCACTCATTTGGTGTATAGCTCTTGTATTGATGAAACAGTTGCATCTTAATTCTGACTAGGGTAAGCATGCAGATGTATTTCCTAACATGCTATTTCTTTTCCCGTGGCAATGGCCAGACACAGAAGATTGGGATATAGAACTGAAAGATTTAAAAAGACTAAAGCATCATATCTAGTGATTTGGCAGAATGCAGAAATTAAGCATGTCACAACAGGGTCCCACATTAAGGAACAGTCTAAACAAGAGAATTGCACAGTAATGTGCATACCATTCCCATATTCACAGCAGTACACTGTCTACATACATGGTTTCCCTTATGCTACAGCTATACCATTAATTTCTCAGCAGTAGATTTTAATTTATCAAGAAAAATTAAAAAAGTTGTATATCATAAGACAACAGTAACAAGATAGTATTAATAATAATGTTACCAAGTTTGATACTTCTGCTTTAGAAAGGGTTAAGAGACATCATAGATTTTAAGAGGTTTCCAGTTCCTATCTATTCCTGAGTTATTGAAGAGTGTTAACTAAAAACATTGAGGATTACAGATTATTTTCCACTTCTGCTAAACTTTATTGGGCAGAAGGTATTTGCTTGACATGAACCGGAAGCTCTCTAACCATCTTTTAAAATGGTCACAAAAGACAAAGCAAATAATGTTTTTCTTTTAATAGAGTTATGTCCTGGTTTCAGCTTAATTCAGAGTTCATTTTCTTCCTAGTAGCTGACATAGTGCTGTGTTTTGGATTCAGTATGAGAACAATGCTGATAACACACTGATGGTTCAGTTGTTGCTGAGCAGTGCTGACACCAGTCAAGGACTTTTCAGCTTCCCATGTTCTGCCAGGGGCACAAGGAGCTGGGAGGGGGCACAGCCAGGACAGCTGACCCAACCTGGCCACAGGGCTATTCCATACCATATGGTGTCATGCTCAGTATAGAAACTGGGGGGAGTTAGCTGGGGGGGAAAGATCGCTGTTCGGGGCCTGGCTGGGCATCAGTCAGCGGGTAGTGAGCAATTGCATTGTGCATCACTTGTTTTGTATATTCTTTTATCATTATTATTATTATTTTCTCTTTCTCTGCTATCCTATTAAACTGTCTTTATCTCAACACACTGTTTTTTGGGTTTTTTCCTTCTGATTCTCTCCCCCATCCCACCAGGGCAGGAGGAGGGTGAGTGAGCAGCTGTGTGGTGCTTAGTTGTCGACTGGGGTTAAACCACAACAGGGGCTCTTAAAATTCCTATGTTTAGGCCTAGAAATCTCAGTTATGTAGAGCTTGGTGTAAAACCCACTGAAGTTGCTGGACACTTTCCACCAGTTTGAGTTTATTTAAAATATCCATTTAAATCCACATTTAGAGGTTGGTAGGGGAATGAAATGTACTCTTAGTTTGTCAAAGAACAGCTTGAATCTTGCAATATTTTTTTAATCTTTTCTGTATACCCTAGTTCGCTTTGCCTGTTAGTCTACCTACACATGACTAAAGAGATCTTTCCGTAAGATGCAATCTTCAGTAGGGGAAAGCAATCTACTGCTAAGGATGCTGCAAGACTGCTCGAAATTTGTTGGACTAGATAATCTCAGAGGTTTTTTCCAACCTTAATGATTCCATGATTCTATGAAAATTAGTCTCAAACTGAAATGTTTGGGTCTTATTCACATTAATCAAAATGGAAATATTGTGAAAAGTAGGTGCTTACTAAAACAGCACAAGCTCTTAAAAAGTACTTGCATAAACAACGCCCATAAAAGAAACAAAATGACAAAACATTAACTAAAGACCACTGTGATAAAAGTTTAGGGCCAAGAGTTGGAGCAAGAAGTACTGTTTTTTGTTGGTCTTTTTTTTTGTTGGTCTATCTGATTAATTTACAACGTTGACTAACAAATTTTTAACACTGGAAGTATGCAAACTTTAGCATTTAATCTATGTGTGGGAGATCTCCAACTACAACGTTGAAATCTGCTACATTAGTCAGAAACGTAACATCTTGAATGGAGGAAGGGAGATCTTACATCCCAGATGGGTTGAAGAATCTAGTGTCTGATCAACTAGTTTTATTATTAACATATCTGTAATAAACTAGAATCAAGACAAAAGCAACAAACTTTTTTGGGGTCGCAGAAGCTGCTAGTGCTCACTTGTGAATAGTTTCATTTTATCACTTCATGAATGTACGACTAGAAAGACAATTTCACTTCACATTTAATTTATTTTTTCATGTATCACAGCTCCTTCCTCTACTCATACTTCAGGTTACATTTTTCATGTAATTAGAGGAAAATAACTTGATGTACCTTTCTTTGCCATATCTCACTGGGCTGTGCACATTAAAAAACTCTGCAGCTTAGTGGAGAGCAAAAATGAAAATAACTGAGTAAGTCACATAACTAAGGTTATTGCTCATACATTGAAATAAAATGAATTTGAGTTATATGTAATTCTTGAGCATATGTCATTAATTTATTTGGCTGCAGCTCTCCTTTGTGCATTGCTGTTTTTCATAAAGAACATTTTGTCCATTTATATATTTATTCTTTGACAGAGGAAATGTTCTTTGTATTTGAAAATTCTCATGAACATATATTTTCTCCTCCTCCTCACATCTGTTATGGAAAGAAACAAAACAAAACCTCATCTTTTTCAATTAGTTTACCATATAAAAATAAGTGTGAAACATAGAAAAAAAAATTCTATCAGTAAAATACAAATAAGACATTATGAAATGCTGTGAATGATCTGTCAGTTGTTACGTTCGATGACACTTAGGTTACCAGAGTCTCCATTTCAGCAAAGCACTTGGGATCAGTGTTAGGAACTGGGATTTGTGGAAGGTTAGGTGCATATGAAGGTGGGAAGGACTGAGGCACAAGCTTAGGAAATGAAGTTGTGTAGGGTGAGGAAGGAGGCTTGCCTCCTTTCATGCATGTACATGCAAGCATTTGTACAAGAGGCTTGTATTGGAGTGAAACAGTGCTCCCGTATTACCTGTGGGCTCACGCAAGTCGGTGCTGGTGCCCAAGTGAAAGCAGCAGCTCTTGCCTGTAGCTGAAATGGGTACTGGATATTGAAGGCGAGGTCTTACAGATGTACAAGGAGGAGCAGGAAATGCTTTGTTCCGTCTTCAGCCCTGCTGCAAACCAAGCCTATTTACTGAAACTGCAGAGTGTATGGCTTGTCATTTTAGAAGTGCTCTTTAGCCTATGGAGGATTTGTGTGCAATTTTCACAGGGGCATTGAAGTGTGACCCTCTTACTCCTTGTTCCTAGGGCTCATGTAGGAAAAAATGATCTGACAGTGTTTCTTTTTCCTTGCTCATCATTGTCAAGGGGTAGATGTGTATCACATTTGTGATGCATCACTTAGACTTGTGATAATGTCACAGTACTTCTTTCTTCTAGCAATCCCTTCATGTAACTGACCCTTATTGTCCTGTGCTTAAATAGGACAGAGCAAAATGACTGTCATTTAGCAGAAACATTATTTTAGATTTTGTTTTTGATTTGATGTATAGCAACAAACTCAAACCAGCTAATAGAAATCAGTGTTCAATGAACAGCTCAATCAAAATATATGAAGAAAAACTTCATTATCTTGTTGCCATTTGATGTTTTCTTTTATAGATCTTTATCCATCCTTCTTTCTACATTTATATCTTACCTGGTAATACACTGACTTAGTTAAGCATTTCTGCTTTGATTTTAATTCCATCATTATGAGCAATGACCTTTTCTTTTAACTTTAGCTCTCTCACATCTGAAAGATGACACATCAGTAATATATGTAACTGAATTATGGTATTTTTATTCTGTAGAGATATGAAAAAAAAAGATTTTTAACATAGCTTTTACTGTTAAAATACTTGAGCCAAAATTTTGGAGGTAACTAGTCACTTTGGAAGCCACTGAAGTGCTAAAGAATTAGGCCATTTTAAACTGCTTTGCACAGCAAACCTTGAAAGAAGTAAAATTCTTTACATTTACAGAAAGAGGAATACATCTTGGATTTTAAAAAAGATGTTTAGTGATACAGCACTTCTCCCTGTGATTACGGCTGTGAAGACATGTGTCCACTGCACAGACATAGTAAACCTATAGTCCAAGTCAATAAAAAAGACCTTGCATTTCAGTCTCCGGGTCAGCTCAGAGTTGTAAAACGATCGCTCTACTCTGGCATCAGTGCAAACCACTACAGGCATGGGACTGTCATTGGGCCGAGGTGTCGCGGGGTGCGGCCTGGAGAAATCGAAGCTGACTCAATATGAGTGAATAATCGAAATCCGTTTATTGCTTCTACAGTACAGTTTATATAGAGTTGCAAGCATACATGGCAATTATTCATTGGTTATAGGGTATTGATCACGCATTTAGCTTTAGCTGTGATAGGTGCAGAGTTCTTGTTCACGCGCTGCTGGCATGCAGCTTTTGCTTTAGTTTTTCTTAACTACTGGTTCTGCGTTGGAAACCAACAAATATTCTGTTTTTCTTATTCAAGGTCGTCTCTTTGTTCAAAGACAAGAGCAAGTCTGTACTTTTATTTAAGGTTGTCCAGAAAGTTAAGGTTGTCCAGCGAATTGTGGCCTTTTTCTGCTAGATAACTCTCCACACCGAGGACTGTAAGTTTTCTGCTAGCACTGCCCGGTGTGACAAGCATGCTCCAGGTATTGGCAGCCATGGCTGCAGCAGCCTTCACCTGCGCCCTTCACCTGCCCATAGCTGTGTCCAGGACAGAGGCTCGGAGGGGTGTCTCTGCGCAGTGTGCTGGGGCAGGGTGTGAGTTGAGCACCTGATCCTCTCTTGACTGCTCTCCCTCTGCTTCCTGTACTTCAGGCTTTGCTAGAGAGGCTCAGAGTCACCTTGGCCATGACATCTCATTTGCAATGAAGAGAGCCGCAGCTACCTTCAAAACTTGGATCAGTACGTTTTGATTCCATAGAGATACTGCCTTTCTTCTTCAGCCTTTTTTCTTTGATTTCTACTGGATTATCAGATTTCTGCTGGATTACCCATTTGGCTTGCTCTTGTCCCCATACCCCAACACAATATTGTTTTATTAAAGATGTTCTTTTTGTACTTATTTTCAATTCTTAAGCTTACCTTAAAAAATTCATATCTCTTTTCTAAACACTTTCCCTTCTATTCTTTTTTTTTTTTTTTAATTTGTATGTACATTTCTGAGTTTATTAAATTTCTCAGATCCGCTTGCACTGCTGACCAAAGAGCACAGTTCTTGGCAAGTTAGATTGTTGAG
Source organism: Scopus umbretta (assembly GCA_013400535.1). Taxonomy (NCBI): domain Eukaryota; kingdom Metazoa; phylum Chordata; class Aves; order Pelecaniformes; family Scopidae; genus Scopus; species Scopus umbretta. Next base: position 9,539 of record VZTL01058305.1, on the reverse strand, counting down.
CTATTATGACTGTTTTCTGGCAAACAGTACACGAAAGTCACACGAAAATAATGAGACTTTTTCATTTGTACAACAGCATGCCAAGAAGTCTGTAGGCATTATCAAAAGATAAATTGAAGTTTAACTTGAGAAGAAAAGAAAAGAAGCAACACAAAACCTAATTAATTTCTAAAATAGTTAGGAAATTAAAATATTTGAAAAGCAGCAATAATGAAGAAGAGTAATTTTAATTGCTAGAAAACTTTAATAAGGACTTGGTAATTTGGTCTACTACTGTCATAAAAGTACTTATTGAAATTGTTTATTTAAGTGCAAAAATCAAAATAATTTTTGTTTATGTTCATTTGTTAAACCAATTGTTCTGTCCACATCAATTTCAGGTTGTGTTTTTAAACTTATGATATCCTATACATACATAAGTGATGATAGTCTCTCTTCTGCTTCTCTCTTGGTATATTTATTTTTCAGAAAAAGATTCTCATTTGGTTTTAATATATCTATATATTTCAGTCAGTAGTTAAGGGGCTTTTTGTGTGATTTTTAAAAAAAGTTTCATTTGAAAATTCACTGCTCCCCCCCAGCTCTGATTAGTTCTGTTAACGATTTCATCCTTTCCTCACTGATCTTTTCTATTCTATTTCTAAACCATTTCGTAGCACCTCCTCTGTAATTCCCATTTGCTCTTCCATTTTTCCACTCTGTTACATCCTTGGTTCACTGGAGAATTTTTACAGTTCTCCTGAATCATAACTCTCAAGAACAGATGGATAGGGACAAACCATTGAATAATGAAACTAGACTTGTTCAGACTGATTACTTTGTACTCTCCATGACCTTAGTTTTTTTTTTTAAATGAGGAATTCCCTCAATGTCTTATTCTGAAAAACAAACTCAATATAAAATATCATCCTGAGCTGATTGTGTGATCAAGAGTCCTGGAACATGTGGACTAAGAAAAATAGTTGATTTCCATCTTTAGTAAATTCAGGCTTAAAAAGAGAAGATAAAAATATTTATTGTTACATTCTTAAAGTTTCAGAGCTACCCTCTTTCAGTCACCGAAGCTTCCATATAAGTTTTTAAAAAATCTGAGAAATTAGAATATTAACTATAGGTTGCCATGAAATATTACTAAAATAAGTAATTTTCTGACCTACCATTAAAATGATGTAACAAAAAGTAAGTTAAAGAAGGGAGGTCACAGTTTTTGTCTAGCCATTCTATTGTATAGCTCTGGTTATACTAGTCTAGTGAAACTCAAGCTGTAATAAATCATGGCATCTTTCAATGACAGTTTCAAATGGACATGTTTATTGAGAGAGACAAGTACATCACTAACAGTGTTATTTACTTCAGGTGCTGACATACAGTACCAGCTGTTGGATTTAAACAGACTCATTCATTGAAGCTGCAAACTATGAGAATTTTTCAAGTCATACAACTATATGAGCAAAAACATGGACATCATAGCATAACATAAGTAATACAGATTTTTCTTTTAACAGCACAGAAACCACGAAGTTTGAGAGAAAAAGAAAGCAACATAAATTCCTCTCTAATATCTAATAGCAAAAAACCTACCACATTTAGATTTGATGTTAATATTTTGATTATATTTTTTAAGGAATTTTAAAGACCTTTTTTTCCTTGAAAAATCAATGGCTGAACATTAGAGGGTTACTGAATTTCATAGCTTTCTTCAGGTATATAACCAAACCACCTCTAACCACCATTTATCACAAGTAGGTATGTTTGCCAGCAGGCCAAACACAAAAGTGAGATGGGTTTTCTTGTTTTAAGTAGTCTAGAACAGAAGCACACCCAGCATTGCTGTGAACTCTTGCTCTACCACCAAACACGGGGACCTAGCTCATACAGAGATATGGGGAATCAATCTGAAAGGAAGGGAGTTTGTGTTGCCAGTAGGATTAAAAAAACAAACAAACAAACAACTGTGTCCCCCAGACCATAATAAAGCAACCAACCAAACAAAAAAAGCACAAAATAAAAACCCAAACCAAAACACACACAGGCGATAGGCACACAGTATGAAATATACTTTGAGGTATACAGTATGAAACATACTTTGAAGTAGAGTACTTGACGAAGTAGAGTACTTGACGAAGATGGTATATCTGTTCACGCTGTGGTGGCTCCAATGTCTAGAATTGTGAGGATTTCATTAAATAGGAATATCCAGCATGGAAAAAATTAGCTGCTTCAAGAGGGTATTAGTAGCCTTGTGGAGGAAAACACCTGTTGTACGGGAAAGAAAGGAGGTGACAGCTACCTCATACATAACAGAACTGTTCAGTAGCCTCATCTAAGTCCTCTGTCCTTCAAGATTAAGGACTGTTGTGTGGTTCTGAGACCAAAAGAAAAACAATGAGCAGAAAAACTAGATGCGAGAGACTATATATCTCAATACTGAGAGGATTTTTGAGGTTATTCCGACATTAAAAAAATGAAGAATTAGATAGTTAAAGGTCCCTTTCTGAGGGAGTGAGTCCTATCTGACAACCAGTCCAGGAAGTATGAAGTCCAACTGGAAACAAGTCAAAGATATTAAAGATATATTGCCAATACTAATGCTGCCTTTTGGCCATGCCTTACATAATCTTCAGTATAAGCTACTTTACTAATTACTCTGAAGACTCATGTATCTTCCACATAGAAGACTGACATGATGACAGTCCTCCACTAGTGCAAGTCAAGGAGATGAGTCTATAGTTGGTATTATTAGTTATTCAGCTTAAGCGTACAAGCTTTGGCAGTGACTTACAAATACTGCAAGATTAATGTGTAACTCCATAAATGATTAGTATGAAAACCAAAGTTAAAACTTTGGTTTCTTTTCATAGATGACATTCCATGAAGCAACACCATGGCAAGACATGAAGTTCCAACAAATAAGTTCCAACAAATAAAGCCAACCCCAAACCAAAGGAAACTACAGTCTTTTTCTGTGGTGGTGGGTTAACCTTGTCTGGCTGCCAGGTGCTCAACAAGATGCTCTCTCACTCACCTTCTCAGCAGAGCAAGGAGAGAAAATATGATGGAAAGCTCATGGACTGAGATAAGGACAGGGTGATCACTCAGCAATTGCTACAATGACTGTCACAGGCAAAACAGATTTGACCTGGGGAAATTAATTAAATTTATTGCCAATTTATAAAAGAGTAGGATAGTAAGAAATAAAAACAAAAGTAAAAACACCTTCCCCCCACCCCTCCCTTCTTCCTAGGCTCAACTTCACTCCTAACTCTTCTACCTCATTCCTCACCAAGTGGCACAGGGGATATGGGGAATGGGGGTTCCAGCCAGGCGATAACACTTTCCCTACTCCAGTGTGGGGCCTTTCCCACAGGAGACAGTCCTTCATGATCTTCTCCAACATGGGTCCTTCCCAGAGACTGTAGNACAGTCCTTCATGATCTTCTCCAACATGGGTCCTTCCCAGAGACTGTAGTTCAAGAACTACTCCAGCATGGGTCCTTTCCATGTCCTTCAGGAACAGACTGCTCCAATGTGGGTCCCCCACAGGGTCACAGGTGCTGCCACAAAACCTGTTCCTGCATGGGTCCCTCTCTACAGTCCACAGTTCCTGCCAGGAGCCTGCTACAGTGTGGGTTCTCCATGGGCTGCAGGTGCCTTCAGGGCATATCCACCTGCTCTTGCATAAGGTGGATATCTGCTCCATATGGATATCTGCTCCACTGTCATCCTCCATGGGCTGCAGGGGGACTGCTTGCCTCACTATGGTCTTCACCACAGGCTGCAGGGGAACCTCTGCTCCAGTGCCTGGAGCACCTCCTCCCCCTTCTTCTTCTCTCACCTTGGTGGCTGAAAAGTTGTTTATCTCGTTTCTTACCACTCTTTTCTCACAGCTGTTGCACAGCATTTTTTATCCTTTCTTAAATACATTATCTCAGAGGTGCCACCACTGTTGCTGATTGGCCCAGCTTTGGCCAGCAGTGGGTCCATGAGAGCTGGCTGAAAGTGGCTCAACTGGACATGGGGCAGCTCCTGGTGTCTTCTCACAGAAGCCACCCCTGCAGTCCTCTGCTACCAAAACTACCATGTAAACCAAATACATCTATCCTGGACTTAGTGAAGAGGGATTTAACAGATTTAGCAGAAAACTACCAGAAAGTAATTATCATTTATCTTATGAAATGGTGAAAATATAGAGAGTGGAAAGAATACTAGAGGGGAAATTTACCATAAAGAGACTGGAGAAGCAAGACCTTAATGAGAAGTGAAACCTTTTATGCTGAGAAACAGAAGCATGCAAAGGACTGCAGTTACTAAAACCAAAGACTTCTGTTAACCTATTATCAAGCAATACAAATTCTTGAAATGTACCAAAGTACAGTTTATCTTCCAAATTATCTTCCACATTTAAAAGCTCATGTAGTGCTTTATGGTACTCAAGATCAAATGTAGCATAATAGCTTACTGATAACTTGTTTGGTTTCTAAAATAAAACAGGTGAAAATAGTTTGTATGGAAGCAGTTGTACGACTATATTCTTTATTATTCTAGGGCAAAGGACAGACCATGACATGAAAATAAGGACAGCAACTTTCACAAAAGCAGACCATAATTTGAAGAAGGTGCATGGGGGAGCAATCTATAAGTGTGTTTTATATAGCTGAAAGTATATTTTATGTCCATTAAGTTTTTTCTACAGGAGAACTGGCAGATCCTGAAAGTGACAGTATTAAAAGGACAGCAATCAGAGTACTCTAATTCAAAGGAAAGATAGTTAATTCAATAAACTACCAATCTAATCAGCAATGCATCAATGTTAAGGGAAAAAAATGGGGAAAAATTACAAACTGACAAAAATATCTTTGCTAAAGGATAAATATGAATGACAGAAGAATGAAGACATGAAAATAATCAGAAAGGTTAGCTATAGAATAAGATACAGCAAGAAGAGGTTTTATAAACACAATGGAAAATGAAATCAAAAGGAAGCAAAAGTCTCTTATTCAACAGGAAAGGAGAACAAAAAAGGGATTATGCACAACAGACTAAATTCAATACCTTCTTTGATTTTGTCATTAAAAAAAAAGAAAGAAAAAAAGTAGTTTTGACCAGATACTTCACACAGTGAATACTATCGCAAGGATAAGTATGTTAGGGAGAATTTGAAAAGAGCAGGTTAAAGAATATTTAGATAAATGAATTGAATTTAAGTCACAACAGCCTGATAATTTTACCTTTAAATGCTTAAAAAATAATCTAACCAAAGAGATTTATAAAATGTAAGTGATTTTCTTCTAGAGATTATAGAAGACAGTTGTTTTGAAAAAGAGAAGAATGTGAAATTCTGTATCATCTATTAAAAAGTAAGAGGTGGAGCAGTGGGAAGGAATGTAAAAGAATTACAGATCATGACACCCACCTTGAGGAACTAGCGCAGAAAGAATTATCTATCTATTTGTATTGAGAGAGAATAAAATAAAAAAGACAGACAACACAGTTTTGTCAAAGTTCAGATAGTGCCAATACAGTCTTATTTTCTCCAAGATGGAACTTGTGCCAGGTTACAGCAGAATATGTTACTGTCTTCAATAAGTTTTTCCCTGTCTCCCTGTGAACATTCTCAAAAGCAAACTAAAAACCCACAATCTAGATTTTTAAAAAGTGAATACTCATTGCTTTATAAACTACACTCCAAGTAGTTATCAATGTTTCCTTCATAGTGAAAGGCTATTTCATCAATACAGCATCTAGAATAAAAGTAGAACATGGTAGTAGGTGTCAGTGATGTAAAATGTAACGCCTTTGGGAAAGAGCTCATGGTAAAAGAGCAAAAAGGCTCTGTGGGAAAAAGTGAGCCTGAATGGTTAAAGGGAATGTCATACGGAAAGACAGGCTAAAAAGAAGAAAGGAAAAATTACTCTAGATAAATGGATAATGCACACTCTCTACACAGGTCATGGAAGAGGTCATAGACACAAACATCATGCTTTGAACTTGACTAAATATGTCAGTTTGATGCCTTATCCAATAAATTGTGAAGACTGTGGCTTTCAGGTGTTTACTCTGTATATCTGATTGCTTAAATTTGGTGAGGAAACACTGTACCACAAGCTTCATATGTAGCTGTTAACAGTGCTGCTGCTAATATTACATATTCTGTCCTTCACCTCTGCAATCAATTTCTTACATCTCTCAGTTTCATCTGGAAGCTGACTGCTTAAAAGTAAAGTGATATAAAGTGTTTCCCAGCAACTACTGCATCACTTCCCATGACCTTCAAATTACATTTAACATTTGTCTTGGACAAAACTATAAGGCTGCTCAGTGTTGTGGACAGGAAGATTCATCTGGTACTGTTAACCTGATCAGTAGTGAAATAAAAAGTCAACTGAGCTTACAACCCCAAGAGAAAGTTAAAAAACACATTAGTTGGTTTAAAAAAATTATAGCAGACAGACAATCTGCATCCAAGGTTAGAAATGACAGTAGCTTAGTAAGCCCTGTACATCATATACAATCATAAACTACTTGCACTGCATTAATTTAAGGACAATCTCACTTTTGTTTTCTTTTACTTCAAGAGATCCTTTGCTTTGTCCCCCAGAAACAAAACAAACAAATGAGTCTGCAGAGGTCAAAAGCATACAAATTATTATGGATTTCAGAAAAAGAGAAAGTGTAATGTGGTGGGGAGATTCATCCTACGAGCTTTAATTATCAAAGACTCTGTGTCCATTAGTAAGTTGCTTGGTGCAACAGAAGTAGATCAGTAGACTGAAACAGATGGTGCTAAAGCTCCTGAGCCTTATTTCTGTTCTTTCTTATGCCCTTTTAAAAAAAAAAAAAAAAATGGTGCCTGCTATTTAACCTTCCTTTTTAATCCACGTTTAGATAACTTCCACTGTACAACATCACCCCCAGTGATGATGTAAACTCAGTCCAGCGGCTAAGCAGCTTTTCTGGAAAAACACCATAGTGAGCTAACATGCAGCTTCCTGGACCTCCTTTTCTCTAAGGTACGAGAAGACATGCAGACTGACTTTTCTGTGAGTCTTTGCATGGAGTCTGCTTTACCCATGGAGACTGCTTTACCCATGGTCACCCATGGATGTTCTGAGCACAAGGGATGCATGTTATTCCTTTAGGACATAGAGGTTACTTCTTCCTCTATAATCTTTATGACCCCCCTTAAGTATTAGCATGTGGCTTTCACTGCCGCCTCCATTAACCTTCAGAAAAGCTCATAGGTCTAAATTTGAGCAGGCGGCTGGAAAGAGTATAGTGGACAAGTGCTGCAGCATGAAGGTTGGAAGAAATGTTGAAAGGAAGATGCTGGCAAGGCAAGGTGTTATTTTCTGCTTCAGTAGATGACAGGAAATAAATGGGAAAAGAGACTCTGTAAGTGGTTGCTTGTATTGGGGCACGGGGTCACAGTCCCCTTCAGGCACATCTACCTGCTCCAGCATGGGGTCCTCCACAGGCTGCAGGTGGATATCTGCTCTACCATTAACCTCCATGAGCTACAGGGGGACAGCCTGTCTCACCATGGTCTTCACCACAGGCTTCAGGGGAATCTGTTCTGGCACTTGGAGCACCTCTTCCTCCTCCCTCTACACTGACCTTGGTGTCTACAAAGCTGTTTCTCTCACATATTCTCAATCCTCTCTCTGTCTACTGTTGCACAGGCTTTTTTTCCCCTTGTTAGGTATGTTATCGCAGAGGTGCTACCACTGTCGCTGATGGGCTCAGCTTTGGCCAACGGTGGGTCCATCTTGGAGCTGGCTGGCATTGGCTCTGTTGGACATAGGGGAAGCTTCTAGCAGCTTCTCACAGAAGTTGCCCCTGTAGCCCGCCCCCTGCTACCAAAACCTTGCCATGCAAACCCAAGTTAGTGGTTAGTGGAGGCAGTCATCATAAGGGCTAGGACAGTAATAGCAAGAGCTAGCTGCTTAGTCCCTAGTGACAAGGGGCTTATTTTATGTGTAAGAAACCATTCTCTTCTCCTTCAAATGACGCTAGCTTCTTTCACATCCCTCCAACTTACCTCCTTTACTGCAGCTTTTCACTGCAATTACCAAATAGTTCTGTGCCAAGGTATTTGAAGCCATTGAGAGAATGACAATACCCATCTATGAGCCACCAGTTCCCAAAGACTGTACTCCTGTCCCAGACAGTCCTCACAGACAGACGTCTTCAGTCTCAGAAGCTACTTCTGTCCTCCTCCTGGAGTAACCTGGAGGTCAGTGTGGGCCTATTCCCACAGAGAGCAATGGAAACTTGTCTTTGCAGTCTATCTCAATTGCATAGACTGAAGACAGACTGGCCATAGCCTTCAGGATTAGGTTGGGCCATCCAGACCCCATAGGATTCCTGCCCCACCTTGTTGCTACCACATCTCAGGGAACACACATACCAATGAGGCAGGCAGATAATGCAAGTCCGAATAAGAGGAACATCTACTGCTAAAGAGGAAGGGGTTCAAACAGAAAAAAACTTCCCCATCTGGTCCATTACTTGCATAAAAATAAACAGTACCTGATAGACAAAGGATCTAAATGTGACAAAGTCACATGGTCTGAATTACAGAAATTCTAGCAAGATTATATGGCCCATCAGGGTCTAACATAAACAAAATTAGCCAGCATGTTACACCCCAAATTTTGTTACAGGCAAAAGGGAACAAACCATCTCTAGGACTAAGAATTTTTTTCTTAACCTGATTAGTATTTTCACACTCTAGTAGTCCAAATAATCTGATAAAGGAAAGCTTCAATAATCCAGTTTAAATTGTTTTATAAAAACTTAGTATCTATCCCTTTTCTCTGATATTACAACTGTCCTTCTATCCTGATTTGAGTCCATCTGTGTAACACAAGTAGGCAGAGTAAGACACTTAGATGTGTCTGTAGGAAGAACCTAAATGACTGATTTGTATTGGTTTTTGGCCTGGACAGAATATTTCTACCGATTCCAAAATGGAAACTAACATTGGAAATAGTATGGCACTGCTATTGCAGATTTGCAATGTTTTGTGTTCAAACAAGTAATTTTGAGCTATTATACTGGGTCTGGCTGGGATTAAGTTAATTTTGTTCATAGCAGCCCATATGTTTTGACTGTTGATGAGCAATACTTGCACAGTGTTGAGACTTTCTCTTTTTCCTGCTCTGCTCCCTAGAGTGAGTCGACTGGGGGTGGGCAAGAAGTTGGGAAAGGACACAGCTGGGACAGCTGACCCCAACCGACTGAAGGGATATCCCATACCATATGACATCATGCTCAGCAATAAAAGTTGAGGGAAAGGAGGAGGAAAAGAGGATGTTCAAGGTAATGGCATTTGTCTTCTCAAGCAACCATTAACACGTGCTAAATTCCTGCTTTCCATGAAGTGGCTAAAGACCTGCTCACTGATGGGAAGTAGTGAATGTATTCCTCTTTTTTCTTTGCTTACATATGCAGTTTTGCTTCACCTGTTAAACTGTCTTTATCCCAACCACAAGTTTTCATCTTTTGCTATTCTAATTCTCTCCTCCATCTCACTGAGG
>VZTL01058304.1:0-12872 GCA_013400535.1 Scopus umbretta | reverse complement strand
AAAAAAAAAAAATCTCATTTTTGCCAGAATCTGCTAGGGTAGACCCACAAAGCCTGATGCCGTTGCCCATATCTGTAGGACTGGTCCAGGTGCCAGAAGCATTGATGGCTCCTGGTGCCCAGTATCGTGAGTCTAACACCACCGCAGTTATAGGGAGCTGATGCTGCTGTGGTAGCCAGGATGTGAGTTGTGCTTTCTGCTTGACATTCCCCAGCCTTGTTGCATCTCCACCCTCCGCACCCTGCTGCTGCTTCCCCACTGCTACACTGATGGCATCCCTGCTCTAACAGCAGAGAAGCCAAGCCAGGGGCAGTGGGATGTGAGGCGGGCCACACTCCTTCTCTTCTCCTGCAGCCATCGGTGTTTTCCCCCATGCTCAGTGGGGCCTGGTGGTCACTGGAAGAAGGGGAGAGGTTTTTCTAGAGTCAAGAGCTTTGTGGATGGCAGAGAGGCCTCCAGGGTGCACTGCAATGCTACTTCCACTGGAGGTGGAGTTTCCTGGGGGAAACTGCAGCCTGACAGTGAGATCAGGCTGGCTGAGGGGTGAATGAATGAGTGAGAGATTCTTGCTCATGCCGTCATTTTCTCCCTCCCCTCCATCACTGCTGACTCTTCTTCCAAAAGTTGCCAGAGGTAACCTGACAGACATTTTGGTGTCAGCATCGTGACAGACTCAAGTGGTGTCAACCGTCAGTAGTGGTAGACCAATGCATTGAAGGAGAAAGCGGGGAGGCAGGCCTGAAAGTGTTTTAAATGCACACAGCAGTGTGCAAAAGGCAGAAAGCACTTCTCCACCATTTTTATCCTCCTTTATTCCTTTAAAATTAATGGTACTTCCCAAAGGCTGACTTCAATCAACCAGTCCAAAGCTAAAGACCTCAGTAAGATAGTGTAAAACTACCCAAGCTACCAGGACATAAATTAGCAGCTTATTTTTGGAAAATACGGCTTGAGATCTTTTCCTATCTTTACAAAGTCATGACATTTATTTCAGGGTATTTGCTCTTGATTTACATCCTTATGATGGGGAAATCAGTTGCACATTATCTTTCTCCTTTCCATTATCATACCTATGAAGGTGGTGGTTGTCTGCTACCTGTGGATGTGAATGGGTGCTCTCACAAGGGGTACAATAAGCTGCTTGGCCTCTCCAGCTTGGCCTAGAAATCAGGAGGGAGGATGTGGAGAATTTAGCTGAGCTTTGGGGTTGCACGGCTCAGATGAACATGACTCAAATGTACCATGGATTTTCTTACTCACTTGAAGGATCATCTTTCTAAACCATAGATGGAGCAAAAGAACTGACAAGATCGCATTTTAAATGGGCAGAGTCTTGCTGAAAATTATTAGATAGGCAAAAGATGTCAACGCTCCCTCCCTCCCCCCATTTGAAAGTTAAGTTTTGAAAGTTAAGGCAAAAACAAAGGACAGATCATACTGATATGACACTGGCTGTGGTGTTCAGTTCAAAATCCAGATTTCCAGTGCAGTACTGGGGAAAAGTCCTTGAATTTGCTGGGCTTGGGATCATCCCAGTTAACTGTGAGCATGTCACTTAGAGCATTTGCTTGCTCTAGATTCCTGCTAGAACTAATGGAGAGTGGGGGGCTCACAAGAGCTGTCTCAGTATTTCCAATTTCCAGCTATTTCTGCCATAGCAAATTCAGGGAAAGTCCAAGCCTCACAGCCAGCCCACGATGTGAGAAGGGAGGGAGCAAGCCTTAAGGTATAGAGGCCTTAGTGAAGTGATCCAAGGTCTGCTGTGGCTGAGCGACTAGGTGGCCTCTGCTCTTCTGTGCAGCCCTTGCCTCCTGAAGGATCCCCCTGATGCCTAAAATAGCCAAAAAGGTTGTTTTCTGCTGCATGAGCTGCCTGACCTGACCTGACAGGCTGCGTAGTCCTGTTGGTGCTAGCATTGGTAAGGGGCTGGGCTGTGGGGGAGCAGGATGTGGTATGGACTTTGGAGCCAGGTGTGAAAACATGCTGCTGGATTAGGTCTGTTTAAGGCAGGGCAAACTAGCCCAAACATGTTGTCTTAATGAGGAAACGTTGGCTGAAGCTGGCCGCACCAGGGCACAAGCCAGGCAAGCATAGGCCTGCCTGCATTGCTGGTATAGGCAGACGTTAGCCATCAGCAAGATACTTTGATTTCCGTTCTTCTCACCCTTGAGAAATGCTCTTCTTCCACAGGGTGAGTTGGGTGGGAGAGAGTGTTTTTTCTCAAATCATTAACAGAGAAATAAAAGGTTTGCCACACTGATCTTTAAGGTACAAATATAGCGGTTCTCAGGCACCAAAAAAACACTAAAACCATGTAGCACTACCCTTCCTACTCAAACTAAAAACCCCTCAAACCTTTCTGAGTGGTGGCAGGACTCTGCCAGCTCCATAGCAGATTAAAAATCCCTCAGCTTGCAGCCCAACCTCCTTCCAACCCTGCTGCTCTCCATGAACATCTGGTCCTGTACTTGAGGCCTATCACCTTGAGTTTTGATCTTTAGCAGGCAAGACATGCTTCACATGGGCTTTCAGCTCAGCTAACTTTTCATATAAGCATAACTATGTGTGAATCTGCCTGGGCTCACCTTATATTCAGCTGGGAGAAACAGGCACAGAAAGGGCAAAATACATCTTGGTGTAACACTGGCAGTTAAAACAGGTGAGAAGAACCACATCACTGAGGGTACTCATCTTTTTTTCCACTGAGGCAGCCCAGGCTGATGGTGGCCTTCATAGTGTAAGCATCTCAGTTTGGGGTCATCACACTTTGCTCTCCATGTGCATGCCCAGTGAATGTTAAGGGTGGTACCAGTGGCATCATCCCCTTTGGAGCTTTTTCCCCCAAGAAGCCAAGGAAGGTGCACTTCTGCTGGGTTCAGCTCCATGGGGCCTGTTCTTGCTTGAGCGTGTACACTGAATGCCAGGAGGACAGCCCAAGCAGGAGGTGGCAAAGGAAGGCTAGTGTCCAGCAAACCTTATCTGGCCAAAAGAAGGAACACTCATACAAATTTTTGCTCACTGGGCAAACTGAACTCTCGTTTTGAGACTGGGGGATGTTTTTCCTTTTTGCTATTTTTTTTTAAATTTGCGTACAGCCAAAAATCGAAGAGGAAGTACCAAAATACAATGAAGCAAGCTAGTCTCAGTGTTCCCAGCTCAGTAGGAAGTAGTTAAAAAGTTTATTTTTGTTAGATGTTGAGCACTGCCTGGATGCTCGTTGTCCTTAAAAGGGTCCATTGCTAGCAGGAACAGGGCATTTGTAGTAATTTAAATAAGATGAGCCGGCACACATGAATGCTCTGGTTTCAATTTTCTGCAGAACTTGAATTCATCAGGGAACAATCAAAATTCTCCACAGTGAGGACCTGCAACTTTCTGCTGTGTACAGACAAAAGGCAAAGGATGGGCTCTGTCACTGGGGCTGCCTTTATAGCCGATGGAAGAAGATACAGAATTCTAGCAAGTTATTTCTTTCCCTCTAACATCCTCTTTCATTCCCTTAACTAGGTGAGCTGGACCTTTATCTCATCTTAAGCATAGCAGGAGGTGCAATCTTCTTGGTCATCTTCATGGTTTTGCTTATTTATTGCATCAGGAAGAAGAAAGCAGAAAGGCTTGAAGATAATGGTAAGTTTTTAAGGGGCTTTATGTTGTTATCCAGCCACCTAAAATCTTAGAGCTTCCTGCTGACAGCACCCCTGTGGGCAGGAGCATGGTCTCTGGCCTTGGTGTGAGCAAGAACCCCGTTTTGGCATACAGTGAATCTTGGCAGATCGGCTGGCATTGCCAGTATTGGTTTCTGATATATTCTTTAAACAGAAGACTTCTTGTTCTCAAGCCCTTTTGTTTATTCATGGGGGAAGAATGGCTCCTCTAAAGCTTGGCCAAAGCCACTAGCCATGAGCATCTGTGGGGCTAAAATATACAATTAGATACCCCATCAGCAGATTTTTTTCATTAAATTAATATGGTGTAAAATTAAGATCCTTGAAATCATTAGCCACATTTGGAAACCTTGTAGATAGTAAGAAGGGTCAAGAAGGACTTAGCTTTTCTATGGGTTTCCTCAGGCATCTGACAGAACTTGTCCTCTCTACAAAACAAGAGGCCTGTCAACACTGGAGGTCCAACCTGGGGCACTGTAAAGAGTTGGTGTTTTCAGAGTGGGCAGAGATTTCATCTGTTGTCCAAAAGTCATGCGTCTTTAAGACCATAGGAAATACTCTGCCAGAGTGTTCTCTGAGAGCAGGCTTTGAAACAGTTTGTTGTGTGCTCAAGGCTATTTCAGTGTCCCAAGAGGTAAATCCCTCAATCCCTGAGCTAAGATGACCAACATTTCAGAAATGATGAGTCAGTAATCAAAAGTCAGCTGGCATGAATTTACTACTTCTATGTGTGGGGGAATTAATGCTGGCAAAATGGACCTCTGGCTTCCAGGTGCCTGGAAATCCCAGCACGCATAGTGGCAGGGCAGAGAGCTTTGATGTTGCTTCCTGGGGTTACATCTCACTTTCCCTTCAGTGGCCCATTTCCAAAAGAGGACAGAGCAGCTCAGGCTGGGGGTGTCCATCAGTGACCACTGGAGCCTCCCCAGCAAACTCAGTTCCCCCAACACAGAGAGGGCAGAGCTGCCCCAAACATCCCCAGGTACCTTGACCTCAGCCAGGCAGCCAAAAAGCTTTCAGGTTGCCCAGGGTGCATAGGTGGAGGTTATTTCGCTTGTTCCACTGGAGTAGCAGGAACACCTGAGAGTGACAATGGCCTTCCAGGTAAGACCAATATTTGGCTTTTTCTTGCTGGGGCCAAGCATTTTTCCCTGGCTCTTCAACTTCTGCTTAGACTTGAGTACGTGCCTGATTGCTGGGTCCTTCTGTTGTTGCAGATGAGGAGCAAATGATGCAGGCTCACCAGGCGGACAGTGAAATGGTGGTGCGGGAGCTCCCGCAGCCACCATGCAACCCTACCCTGAAGCAGCTGCGCGTGCAGCAGCGGCCGTTGCCACAGCCCCAAGTGCAGCCACAAGCATTGCCCCCGCGGCCCAGGCCCCGCACTCAGCAGCAGACTCCAAAACACCCGAGAGAAAGACCTTGAACTCCTGCCCTGGGAGGGACAGTGGTCTCTCTGCTCCATCATTCATTGGGAAAAGAAAGTTTCCAGTAGTCAGGAACCCCTCCTGCCCAGCCTTGCGTAACGCTCAGCTATGAAACGGCAGCTTTCATTGCAGAAAATTAGAAAGCATCAAATGGAGATGAAGAGACCCAGTGGAGGAGATTCAAGGTGATGGGCATTCATCCCTGTGGCCATTTTTCTTCAAGTGTCTCCATGTTAGGGTATGGCGCATTGAGCCTTGAAACCTGTGTCTTTCTCTGGTTCATTTGTTTTTACTGCACCTTGTTGTTTTCTTGCTTTTTGGATGGATTATATCAAGAAGAAGCTAAAGCTCTAGTGAGACAAGATGGGCCTAAGGATCTTACAGGGTTTTGTCATGCCTCTTTCCTTTCTTCTGCCACACATTAGGACAGCCCTCTGGCTTCAGCATCAAATGCACAACCTCCTGGATCAAAAAATAGTTGTATGTAATTAAATGCTTGTCTGAAGTTGAAAGAATTGATGTCATCTAATGCAGAGAAGAAAATAGTGAAAGGAGATGTGAGAGACTTGAAGCATGTGTGTGGGAAAGGAGTAAACTTTTCACTTTTTTTTTTTTTTCTTTTTCCCAAATGAAGCACTGAAATAGATTTCTGGGAGAGGATCTCCAGCACTGGGGGTTTCAAAGGGCAGATGAGGCAACCATCTGTGGGGCATCCTCGTCCTGCTGAGGGCCTCTCCAAGGACTTGTTTCAGCTCAGTTTTCTGTGACTCCTTGCTGGCAAATAAAATGAAACTTTATTCTTAGCATAGGTCTGTTTGGCTATCCAGACAATTTTTTTTGTCATAGAAGAGGTCTGGTATCTGCTGGCTCATGAAACAAGTGTTACAAACTGCCAAGCAGTCTGATTACTAGTGGTGGTGTCTGAATTGTCATGGCTTTTCATCGTACGGCCTCCTGCTGATGGTGAGGAACCATGTCACTTGATTTTGCTGGTAAACGCCTCATGTATAACCAGGTGATGATAGAGAACTGCTGAGATCTCCCTCCCAAAGGGAGAGGTTGGACTGCAATAACTGTGCCTGCTTCACCCTCCATGTGCTGGACAAACATTGCTCACTCCTTTGGTCCTTGGAAGTGTTCATAACTGCCTCTATGGGACAGTTGAGGAGCCGAGAGAAGGCAGACCTTTTCAGAGCAATATATGAATGGGTACACTGGAGCACCTGATGTAAGAGGCGGATTAGGTGGAGGAGAGAACTGCGAGAGCCACAGAGCACGAGACATCTAGCTAGCATGTTGTTTCATTAGGCAGAAAAACACGTAGCACCTCTTTCAGGCTTGACTATCCTACACATGCCAGGGGAGTTAAAACAGCCATCCTTTGTTTCTCCTCAGAAATGTGGCCTTTTATCTTCTGGTACAAGGGCAGGGAAGTAACTTGTTGGGGAGAAGGAGGTCTCTGCCTCCTCCAGAGCTCAGTCACTTTGCTTGAACTCCGAGAGCGGACACAGCCCTGGGAGTGTCACTTGCTCTCGCCTTAGCTTTCTGCAGCTTGTTTTAGGGCTTTCACTATTTAAAGATGCATTTAGAAAACATTTCATGGTTTATTTTGTAACATATGCTACATCCCTGTAGTGAATGAATAAAGATAAGAGTGGGTGGAAAGGATCTTAGTATCTGGACCTCGCTTTGGTACAAAGGAGACAAGAAAAACGTTTTGGTCCCTGAGCCATGGAAACATGGATGTAGGAGGTTTCATGCTGAACCCTGGGAGGTACTGGCTGCCACCTGAGTGCTGGCAGCTGGTGGGCTCAGATCTGCATGGGTGAGCACAGCCACCATGCCTACCTGCCTGCTGTGGCAGCACGCTCTGCCTGTCCTGCATGGCCACAGCTTTATCAGTGTCCTCTCCAGAGCAAGCAGCCGAGCTGGGACTCCTCTGTAGTTACGGGAGCACTGGTCATTCCTTGGAGAGAGGGAGGGTTACTGAGACCTGAGGGGACCGACCCCCCCACCCGCCACTGATTAGTGCTTTCTGTGCCCTGGGCTTAACAGAGCTGCAGGAATGCTTTGGAGATGCTCCTTCCCCACAGCTGAGGCTTGGTGAGCTTTGTCATATCTCTGAGAGACCCTCTGGGGCTTCCTGCCAGCTGCTGCCCTGGGCCCTCTTCTGCCTGGGGCTAGTGCTGGTGGGGTGACGCTTGCCACAAGACCTTGCAGGGGGCCACCAGTGCGTGTGTGAGGTGGTGCCAGGGTGACTCTGGCCCAGCACAGAGGTGTGCTTGCTCTTCTGGCAAGGAACAGCAGCATGACACTAAGCCATGCTCGGGATAGGAACAGGAGGCAAGAAGCTTTTCTACTGTCGGTCACAAACTGGGTCCAAACCTGCCCTTGAGACTGAGCTTGAGACACCCTGTGAACTGTGGAAACCTCTGTTGTCTCAGCTTAATGCATGTGAGGGCTGAGCACACCCAAAAGCTGTACTTGGTTCCCTTTCTTGGGGAGCGGGGCTGCAGCAGGCACCCCAAGTACAGGGCAGGCCAGAGGCCACGACAGTGGGCATGAGTAAAGTCTGGAGGTGCATATTTTAATACTGTCCCCTCCCACCCACCCTGCCTGCTGTAACCATGGGCTGAGAGAAGCACTCTCAGCGTCTGTGCAACTCACCAAGGCGTCCTCTGGGTTACTAGACTCTTGTCCTGTTGCTTTCCAGCTAAATGTTTCTCTCAGGTGCTAAAAGGCTCAAAACTAAGTAACAAGAGCTGAATTTAGCCTTGTTGGGTGGATTTGCACCAAAACACAGTCCTCCATCAGGCAAACAAGAAAATACTATGAGCACAGAGTCTCATCAGAGCAATACTTATTTTTGATTGATGCCTGTTTTTGATAGTCACCATTGCTTTTGCGATGTCTCATTCTGATGCGCTGCAATGGACAATACTTGTACAGTCCTGAGTTCTACTTGGTGGCTACTTGAAAAGTCAGCAATTTTTCTGAATGCATGTCACGGAGCATTCAAATCTCATGTGTTTATGCTGCAGAGGATGTTTCAGTTCTGGAAAATGAGCTGACAGTGAGACCTAAGAAATAACAGGAAGCGCTCTGCTCTGGTGATACTTGCTGCAACCTTTCTTGGTTCGTCTTTCATAGACAGGTCTACCAGTGAGTCACACAAGATGAAGTGTTTTTCCCCATTCTTCTTAAGGGGGATGATGAGAGGGCTGATATGCTGGCTTGTCCTCCCCGGTTTGGGAGACACACCTTATGCTGCCTGGGTGTTAGGAGGGATCAGCTTTGCTGGGTGATGTGCTGCTGAGCCAGGGCTGAAGGAACGGGAGCAAAGCGCAGCCCCGTGATCCAAGCAAGTCTGTAGTTGTGGCTGTGGTCCTGCAGCGCTCACCAGTTGTGCAGTCTGAGGAGGCACCCAAAAGAGCAATGGTTGGTCGTATAGAAGATACAAATCTTCTATCCCAGTCTTAATCCGCTTGACATCAGCAGCACTTGCTGCCCAAACTTGGCGTTTCTAGTTAAGCATATAAGACCTGCTTGTATCTCAGCTGGGCATTAGCCAGTCCAGAGGCAGGCTTTCTTGCTTCTGGCACAGGCAGTGCTGGAACCAGTTAGATTATTTCATTTCTAAAATAAAACTTTCAGTCTGTAAAAGGTCAACACCATGGCTCATTCAAATGCTTACCAAAATGATGCCATGGAGGAAAATACACTGATTTTGTCCTTATTCTGCAACAAATCTTCAGGCTGTGATGCAGAGATAAACCCCAGCTGGGACTGTGTTGCCCATCAGCTCCCTTCTCCATTCTGACAGACAAGGCATCACCTCCTCAGCCATGCCAAAACCTTGCAGAAGGCTTAAGAAATGCTGGGTTTGTCTTTCAAACTGGTGTTCTCCATGGGGTGTGCTATGGGTGATAGGCAGGAGCAGAGCTCAGCTGGGCGGGCGAGGTGCTCCACCAATGCTCCTTGCAGATGTTGACCATGCAGTGAGTGGGCTGCCATGCCTGTCACCTTCCGATCCCCTCACCCTGGGCCCAGAGGGACCGAGCAGCTTGTTCATGTGCTGCAATTGATAACATAAGAGGCCTGGCCTCAGATTTTTGGATAAGATCAGTTTCTAGTAGCTATCAAGCTTGTGAAATAACACTATCTCATGTTGTGGGAAGAAAGATAAGAGTTAACTGAAGGAGAGCACAGTAAGAGGCCCAATGACAGTGAAGTGGCCTCCTGGCCTCCTCTCCCACCCTCTTCTTGGAGGAGGGATGCCAAATCCTCTCCTCACCATCTCCCCCAGCAAAGCGCTCCTTCCTTTCCTGCAGGTGGGAGTTTACGAAAGCGCCTTTTCCCATCCTTGCAGCCCGGCTGCTGCCTTAAGCCATGGGATCAGCAGAAGCCGTGGGAGTGTTTCCCTCCCTCAGGGCTGCGGATTTAGCCTTTACGCTTGCAGAGGGTTGCCAGAGCAGATGCTCAACGGGTCTCTGTTGCTCACCGCAAATTGAAATTGCCTTCTGCCCCGCTGCTGGAGAGGGGGAGACCTGCTACTTGGTGTGCAGAGGGTGAAGTTACTGTCCCAACACAGCTGGGGCTGATTTGCCATAGCTGGGCTCCAAGCACTGTCTGCCAAGAAGGAAGCCATCCCTGACAGGTCTGTCCTGAAAGGCCAGGAAGGAGCTGACACCCTGACTGCCTCCCAGCTCCTCTTTGGAGGGGAGGATGGCAGTGAAAGTAGGAAACTAAGCAAAATTTCTCCCCCTTTGTGGGTTCTTCTGGCAGGGCAAAGGCAAGCAACCCCAAGCCGGCAAAGATGCAAACCTACAGTCAGAATTTCTCATCCTTTGTGAGGGGGAGCTGTTCTCTTGCCGAGAACAGCAGGGACCCGGATAAAGGAGCCTTCCCAAAGCCTGTGGTAGGGCAGTTCAACAAAGCTGCTGTTCCCCTTGATCAGCTGCTGGAACTGGGAGGTGCAAAGGGGGGAGCTGTGAGGAGAGAGGAGCAGGCATGTAAGGAGCCACTTCACATCAGGATCAGTATGGCCTTCAGCCAGCCACTGCCCAGGGCTTCCCACCAGGGATTTGGGGCAGAGGAAGAGGGCGTGGATGAGCTGAGCTCGCCCAGGGAATAAGTCAGGCTCTGTGCATGTAACACACTGGACAACAGGGCAGGCGGAGAGGGATGGGCAACCACAGAAACAGTTGCTTGAGAAGGTGAACTGGATGACCAGGAAGCAGGATTTGAGTCATATAACTTTATCATCCTCGCAGCCCTGGGATGGGGTTTCTCTTTCCATGCAGAGCTTTTATCCTTGAGCAGGGGTCAAGTGTTGCAGGCCTTGCTGTGGGCATCCTGCTTCCCCTTCCTTTTTTAATCCCAGGACCAGCTGCCTTGTGCTCACCTCCTGTGACTCTTCCCCAGGCAGCATGACTTCCTATTCTAGCTTTTCTTTCCTACAAAACACCCACTCTGGGCAGTTTATTTTTCCTCTTTGAGTGATACCTCAGCACTCCACCTGCGCACATGACAGCCAGAGGACAATGTGCCCACCGAGGGGGAGGAGAGGGGACTTCCAGGTGCCCCCGTGGCTTCAGAGCACAGTTCCTCTTTATCATGCCTGCCCCCGGAAGCCCCACTCCAGGTTGCTTTGCTGTTGTCAGCCATTGCTATCGGGAACAATTCCTGGCTCCGAAAGGATTGAAGAGGGGTACACCTCTTTGCAGAGGAAGCAAATATTGCTGTTGCCTGCTGTGTGAGGTGCACTGCTGGCACTGACTCTCCCTTTCCCAAGTCTCACTGGGCATGTGGTGAGCCCTGTCCGCCCAGAGCCCATGGTGCCAGCGGGACCCGCTCTCCCTCCTTTGGCATGTGCATCGTCAGTGTAAGCTGGGGATTTGATCAAGCACACACAGAGGGAAAGAGAGGGGAAAAGCTAGGGTAGGCAAATGATTAAGGCGACGTATGATTCTGCCCACCTGGCTGTTAGCAGCACCGACCTCAGTACAGTGCTGGTGCCTTGCATGCCTTTGTTTTGGGTGATATTGTTAGACAGTTTCTGCCTTTGGTGCCTCTGAAATGTAGTTTTTGAGATAACAGGAAGAGATAACCCCACAACAGAGACGCTATCCGCGTAGTAGTGTTCATTGGTTGCATTTCCCACGCACTTTCTCTGCCTACATAACAACAGCAGGCAAGCATTTCAGGTTACTGCCTGCCCTCCCACACATATACCCGCCTTTATTTCCAGCCCTTTTGGGTGACATGGGGTGGGTGAGCGAGCCCGGCCCAAAATGCAAAGGGGTGTGAGTAGAGATACACTTGGCACAGGCACTGTGGACAACTGGAGGGGGACAATTCTGAAATAAAACTGTCTGCAGGTATTCAAAAACTGCATTTCTATGCTTACCACTCCCTGGCTGAACACCAGTGGAATGGGGACAGGCAGTAAGGCCGGTGTATTGGGAGAACTAGCCCTTGAAGAGCCTCATGCTGAAAGGTAATGCCTGCTGGGACAGTTTGGGATTGCTGCTGTTAGCAGCCGGAGTCAGACAAACCCCTCTTCCTCTGTTAAGGGCAAGGTGAGCTTTTCCATGAAGACTGGGAATGAAATAAAAGGGTGCTTGTTTGCCAATGACTTCCTACATAAGGGTGCCCGTGTCTCCAGCTTTTCTTCCACAAAACATGCACGCACCTTCCTTTCTTCCACGATGGGCTCTTCCCAAAGCCTGCTTCTGTCTCTTCCCTATTTGGCTGGGTGCCCTAGAGCCCCCTGTGTTTGCTGGAAGGCTCACTGGAGGGCCTGGGNCCCAGCCGAAACCAGGACAGATGTCCTGCTAGGAAGAAGCTCACTAAACTCCCTGCCCTGCAAAGGAGCTCTGTGCCAGAGGCGGGGGGCTTGTCCTGCTCTGCTCTTACTCCTGACCCCTCGTCTCGCACTGATGGTGTGTCCTGTCCCTTGGTGGCTTTCCCTGCCCTGAGCACTATGGAGATGGCAAAGTTGAGAGAGCAAGGGCAGTCTGTAGGCTTGGATGCTACTGTGATGCTCCTGTTCATACTCCTGCTGGGGATGGTGTCCTGATTTCTCTCTTGTCTGAGAAAGGAGTACTCACGAGGTATCAGTGTACACCAGCATCACTGTTTTATTCCATTTCTACTTTACTGGAGGCTTTACAGCTGTTAAATGCACCACCTGAGGGAGCTGTGTCTCTGAGAATGGCTGTACAACACTGGGCTGTACCAATGGCTGTACAGCCAATAGGCCCTACAACACAAGGGCGATTGCAAGGCCTGCATGCTGCAGGCACACCAGTCGCTAGTAGCCAGAACTTCAATTTTAGTTGGCATCAATGTGATTTCAGCAGCCAGGGCCAGTGTGAGTGAATGGCAGAATAAGGACATGGTTCCTACTGCAGGGGAAGTGCCTGTTTCTCAAACCCAAAACTCAACGAGCAAAACCTCCAACACCCTTTCACTGAGCTTACAATTTCTATAGACTCTGTCTTTCTTTTAGCCATTTAAAAAAAGGCAAGCTTAGCCAAAAGCTAGCCACTGCAAAAGAGGAATCGAGTAACATGATTTTTTTAAAAAAGCACTGACAGGAAGGAAACATCGCTGCACAGCAAATGACTTGTAGGAGCCTTTGGGCCCTGTAATGGCAATTAAATACTGAGTGTTGGAGGAGTTGCTGGGGATCCAAGGTCTCTAAAGGAAGGTCTGTTTACTAAGGAAAAAGGGATGGAAATAAATGGTGTCCCCACCCTCTGTTGTGGTTTAACCC
>VZTL01058303.1:38515-50280 GCA_013400535.1 Scopus umbretta | reverse complement strand
AAAAAAAAAACCAAACCACAACAGAACCCAATCCCCAGACTTTGATTACATGGGATGCTAGAAAGGAACCTTGAGAAAGAGAAATCTGTACTAGATAAAAAAAATGAGGCAAAGTGATAAATCCTTTAGTGACATATTTTTTGAGAAATGAATCCTTTGTCAGTTTTATTTTTACACCAGGAAGAAACTGTGCCTTTTACAGATGATGAGCTTGTACTGTTCTTTGTGAGACAGTAGTTCTGGTATTCACAAGAAAGCAGACTAAACAGAAAATGTGAGTTAGTAGTTTCTGCAAGTTAAAGTGGAACAATCCCTTTTAATACTTAATTAGATTAAGTGGAATTTTTACAGTTTGGAATGCTTGTTTGCAATATGCATGAGGTGGAAAATGTCTCTTAATTCATATTTCTATTTTTGCATTGTGTAGTTGTCTTATAAGAAAACCTGGGTACAAAGAAACATATATTCATTTTGGAAAATAAAAAGACTGTCAGGCAGTTAAACTGGGTGCTGGGGCCTCTCTTGTTTGCACATCATTGGGAATAGTCAAGTTTCTCATTGTTAGGCGAGTGCAATAGAGAGGTGTGCACCTATTGCTGATGGAGGAGCCAGAGAAGAATCCAGGTTTCACTCCTGTGACTTTGAGATAAGAAGCGTGCAACGCAGAGATGTTTGTTTAACTTTGAATGCATGGAGAGAACAAATCTGAGTAATGCGGCGCATGTGAGGTTTGGGTTTTTTTCATGGTCACATTGACAATGACATTCTTCCTTGCAGGCTGGGAATTAAAGGCAAAATAGTCATACTCAGAGGCTCTGTTTCATATGGGATAGGGAGCTGAAATCTGCACTGCTTTCTGTGTGACAGTGCTAAGGAATGAGTCATTTTGGTGTAACACTGAACAGCTTATTCCAATAAGGCACATTATTACCTTTTAAAGTCTGCTCCACTTGAGATTCCAACATTGTTTTTTCTGCTGCTCTAGGGATTTGTGTTAGAGTTTTAAAGAAACAATCCACATAGTGGCTTTAAAGAAGAAATCCAATATGGTGGTTTTGTTTGTTTAGACCCCGCCGTGCACCTTGCAGTAGTTGTTAGCAAAGCCAGTATTGAAGCCAGTATTTTGTTTTCTTTATAGCCTGTTTGTAAAAGTGTGGTACTTGCAGGCGGAGTGAGGGAGTTGTTTATTTTAATAAAAGGTTTGGATTATTTCTGTAACTTTGGCTTCACGTTAGGGTGGCATCTCTGTGTTAAACACCTATGGCTTGGCCTTACAAGATAGAAAGATGTAATGAGAAAAAAATGGCATATTTAAAATACTGTAGGATCAAGTGTTTCTGTGGCCTCTGTGTTGGTGGCAGGGGAAAGCAGAGCCCGGTGTCCTCACAGAGACAGTGAGTGACACCAGTTCGCCAGGGTTGTGTGGGACTCTGCACGCGGCTGCTGTGCCAAGGACAGGTAGCAGAGGAGGCCAAACACGCGGTGTTGCTGTGCTCGGGTAGTAAAGCAGCTATACCCAGCCAATTCTGCAGGGGATGCCCTATGGCTCTGTCAGCGTGGTCGTGTGCCAGGGGCGGTACTCTGCAGGTCAAAGAGGCAGAGGAAGCAATCTCAGCTGCAGCAGTGCTTAGCAGGAGTTTGGCTATTCAGATGTGCTCTTTCAAATATGATCATCAGCTCAAAGCAGTGAACAGGTCTGGAGTTCAGGGGTGCTGAGTCTTGCCCCCTCTTAAATGAGGTTTCTGCTGTGCTTCACTTCTGGTGTCAGGGGTGTGCTGATGATAGTATCTGGTTGTAGGTTGCCTTCACTGATATGGACAATGACATCCTCCGTTCCTAGTGAGATTGAACTGATCTAACCTTATTGTGCTTAATTTCTCTGATAGTATGCAGTTTATTTTGATGTTTCTTTTTATGACAGTCACTTCCCTTTCCAAAGAAACAGTGTTACTCCAGTGCTAATGATGCATCACTGTGTCTACATGGTGCCAGTAGAGCAGCATGTTAAATGCAAACCTTCAGAAAACACATCTTTGTAGCCATCTAACCTTTGTATTCGCCACCTACAGTATACAAATGAACCTGGGGTTGTGTGATGCGAAGTCACGAGATGCACCACAAAACTCGTATAGTCTATGAAGTGAGTAGATGAGCTGGAAAAATAGCAGCTGAATTTAAGCTGCCAAATTAGTTTAGCGGGGGGAGACTGTAAAGCATTTTTCATAGATTGAAATGAATTGCTGTAGGTTGTGCTGCCCGTGACCTTTAGATATTTTTGACAGTAAAGCATAACCTGTTCTCAAGAGAAGAAAATCCCCATCGCAAAAGACACTTCTTACATTATTCAATCCTTTGGTGTGTGTGGGTAAGTCATTTTATTTGGAAAAGTTGGTATGATTTCAGCAGGAGGATGCCCTCTGCTTTAATTCAATCTCCCTGACCTAAGTTCAAACCCATCACACATTGTAGCAACTGCAAATAATTCCTTTGTAAAGATTGTCAGAAGTGAAATGAGGTTAAGTCAAAACCCCACAGCTCTGCAGAATGCATCACTAGCACATATGAAGGGGTGATTGGCAATTGCTGGCCGGAAGTGTCAGTTTTAAATTGTCCTTGGAAGAGTTGTCATCCTCAATCAAAGGCTCAGCTCAATGACAAGGAAATTAGAGAAGTGCCTATAAGAGCTGATCTCAACTTGAAAATGCTCAGTAAGAGGGCAAAAGTTCGAGAAGATGATTTAAGAAATGCTAGAAATGTAACTCTTTCCACGTGAATGTTAACGATTAATACTATGGGCTACTTCCACACCGGTTTTTATCTTCTGACTTAGCCTTACTCAGTCAAATTTAAAAAATATTCAAGGACTAGGAAAGTAGGTGGCAATGAGGATTTTCAAAGCATAAGAAAGGCTAAACAACTAGGTCTGTCTAGTCACCAGTAGGACTTAGGTCTTCAGCCTGATGGGATGTTAGGGCTTCTTAGAGAAAGCAGATTCTTAGCTTGTACCTCTGAGATGCAAAAATACTTGTGAAGATAAGGGTCAGTCATCTCTGAGCCTGCAGAGTCTTCTTGTAAAAGCCTTTTTGGTTTTGGCTTGGTGGGGGTTTTGGATTAAATGTATTCAATGCTTTTTTGGAATGTAGATTTTATTTTGAAGTAGCATTTTGAAACTCAGTGGGTTAAAACAAGGTGTCTTTACATTAACAAACACACAGTCAAAATGGAGGAGTTGTGTGCTCCAACTGGAGGTCCTCACTGGGACACAGGTGGTATTCCTGCCCCTCCGAGCTGACTCACAACTGATTAATTTACATTAAACATAGCTTCTTCCTGCCTTTTAGTCAAAGGTCAATATTTAAAGATCTAAATCCTGCCTCTATTAGGAAGGGGGAAAGTGCATCAGTGTAATTATATTACTATAGTTGCACTGGTGCTGGCTCTCTGAAGTTGCCACATTTCTTGCCTTCTTTCTGCTAGAATTAATCTCCCACTTTATCACAGGAAGAGCAGGAAAATACACAGCCACAACGAGTTATCAATGAACTGAATTTCAGTAGCCACTAACAGATGACGACAATGGAAAAAACCCAGTAGTCTTAAAAAAACCCCACCCCCCCAAAAAAAACCAACACCCAAAACAAACAAAAACAAACAAGAAAAAATGTTTATAGAACTAATTTTTATTAATGTAATAGCTGTGAAAACTTTACTCTTCAAAAGAAAGGGGAAACTAAGGCATAGGAAATATTAAGATGGACTGTATGTATCTCTCTGTTTTTGAACAATAATGCAGATCATCCAGAGAAAAATCAGAAAATTCTTTACCATACTTTTTCTGCATATGTGTAGAATAATTAGAAATGTCTCTTTGTGTAGTATATCCAGCTACTTTTACAAGGTTCTCTGCAATGTATCTTTCAAAGTCAAATTTAACTTGACACCTTTCTCGGTGACCATTAATTCAGTTTGTAAGAGAGTCTGGAAACCTTTGATATTGATACTGCGTTGCTGCAATTACTGCCCATGGTCCTGCAGCAATACTAAAATAAAAATGCCTGCATACTTTGCTTTTAAGTCAATCCCTTAGAGGCTCAATCAATTTGATTTCTGAAACCTGTGCTTGGCAGGGAAGCTGATTAAATTCTGCTGGTATCAAGGCTGTGCACACTGGGTTCAAAACCTAGATGCAATGTCATGTTCTCATAGTGGAGGTTATTATACCAAATTTTGATGTTTTAGAATCCAGCGGTGGTTTTTTTTTAAAAAAAAAAAAAAAAAAAAAGTCTTCAAAGGGTATAAAAAGATACGTGTAAGTAAATGAGCTCAACAACAGTAGATCAAGACCTATGGGACACAGACCTCTTGGTCACATTGAGTTACTTTAAGCCTGTTTCTTGAAGTAGTAACAGAGGTTGCAGCTAGGGAAATGATCCAAGCAGCAAGGGGACACCAGATTGAAGCAGAGAGAGTGAGTGCATTAGCAAATTAACACCTACACTTTGATGCAAATTTCTGTTGTTTTTTGCATTATAAGGAAATGCAGGAAATTGCCCCAGAACTAATTCCTTATAATTAGAACCCAAGGAAAGTATTGCTGACTGCCCTGTAGGTTACCAATGCACAGTGCTTAGAGTTTAACGTTGCATCCAGTTTTCAAGCTGAATGATAGAAAAGGCTGCAGATTGTACTCATTGATTCAAGGTAAGTTTATAGGACTTTCTGGCTTTTGAGATAATCTGCATTAGCTTTTATATGACATTTTCAGGCTTGTCTAAGATGCAGCTGAAGAATTTATGTCAGAGAAGAACTGATTCCTCCATTTCCAGTGCCACAGAATTGCATGTTCCACCCTCCCATTACATCAGGCTGTCTAGAAGTGTCCTAGATTACTGTTATTATTGTGGTTAGAAAAGCAACACTCCTTTTTACCCACAGTTGCTCTCATAAATTATACTAGGAAATGTCTGTCAAGTAATAGGAAGCAATGTATCCTTGGAAATCAAATGGACGGAACTGTTAAAAATAATCCACTTATCAGTAATTGTAGCATACTTCTCCAAGCCTTGCAGTCAGGCATTAAGCCAGACAAGAATAAGAGCTGGATAAACAGGAGAGAGGGATTTTACCACTTCGTTAGCTAAGGTAATGTTTGTTGAAAATGGTAAACCCCTAGTAATTTACCCTAAAGGACTCTGTCTAACAGAGCCCTTCCTTAAGAGAGATTTTAATGATTCTTGGTAATTCCTGAGTCCTAAGAAAAACTTAGTCCAGCGAGTGATCATGGAACTTGGTAAACTTCATCTTTTTGAGGGATTGCTCAGTAGTGCAGCAGTCCTATGTGCCTTAAAACAGACATCCTGAACTAATGCCCAAAGATTTTCTTGAGTGAATCAAGAGCAGCTCTCAGAGGGAAGAGCACTGAGCTATCTTTCCCAAGTAGTGGCTGGTGTAAATCCTTGCACTTGTGACTGTATATATGGTTTCTGTTTTTCATTGACTTTGTAACAGAAAACTTCTTGGCAGAAACATTTTTATCACTGAAATGTGTTTTAAACATATATGAATGGCTGTCTATTTAAAAAAAAAAAAAAGCATTCTTAAAGGTAATCACATACCTGAGGATATATCTGGTTGTAAGCCCTTTATTGCTGTCAGTAGGAAAGACAAAATGTAAAATGCTTTCCTATCATCAAAAAAAATTAATCATTTGGTACGTGTGTGAAGAGAATTAACTCATATCCTCATTCATTTCTGCACTTGGACAACTGAAGAAAATGTGAATAGGACAGGCTGTTAGAAAAGGTGGGGGGATTGCAAGTTACCACTGTAGATTAACTGTCCTGGGTGACCAAAACTGTGATTGTAGCCATGCAGTACTGTAGAAGTAACTAAATCCCTCGCAATGGTTTCACTATCTAGGACTGCCCTGATGAAAGGCTTTGCTTCTGTTTTTCTGCACTATAAAAGGGTGGCCATATCTATCCAGAACAGGTAATTTTTCAACTCTGAGCTCTGTTACAAAAATTGTCAGTCTCCTTCTAAGCCTACAATTTCTTTCTGAGAAATTAGTGAAACAGCCTCGCTGCCACTACACTTGAGAATGTCTTAAATAGCTAGTGGGATCCTGAGAGTCGTGGGGGAAAGAACTTTCCTCTGCTAGAGTAACTTTATTTAAGTAACTCTAGTTATTTGAATTCTTTTCTTAGGGTTGCAAGCAAATGCAACATTGTTCTTTTTGAGCAAAGGTGATGTAGATCCGAACTAAACAGCAGGCTAATGTGAAATGAACCTTAACCACGTGACTGCACACGACCCATGAGAGAGGTGCCCTTGATTTCCCTGAATTCATCCAAAAGATGGAATAAAAAAGTACAAGGCATTATTCTAAGCATGAGAAAAATGCATCAGTGAAATGATTTCATTATGGGAAAACAGACTTGCATTTCATGCTATTGCTTCGCAGAAATGAAATGCAAAGGCAGTTCTTGTATAGCTATGTGTTTACTTTCTAAACAAACCGGATCCCGTTCAGTCTCAGTCCGCTTGTAATTCTCTCTCTTGCTGATGCAGGTTGACCTTTTGCTCCGAAATTGAAAATCAAAATGCAACTCATCTCTGTGGACACAGATATAGTCCAGAGTGAATGATAAGGTACTTGGAAATAATAGCATAGTTTACATGCAATTGTACCTAAGAGAGATAAGGTCAAAGCAGCATCTAAATTCAGTTCTTGGTTAGGGGGAAGGCTGTACTTTTTCGTACATCCGACAAATACAGCAATGGGATATACAATATATATATACAATATATACAACGCCAATACAACTCAATGGGAGTTGATTTTTCAGGTTGCTTTTTTTTTTTTTTTTCCCGTTCTCCAAAGTCAAAAAATTTTGAAACAACATAACTAACTAAAGAGAAAACAAGCAAATTTTAAGCCCAACATACTATGTCTGGGTTTCTAAGGGCAGGCAACAGGAAGCCATGTTCAGAGTGCTGCATGAAGCTCTTTCAGTAGGTGTCTACCATACATCTAAACCCCCCTAATCTCTTTTGATTCCAAATAATGACTCACACTGATGTCAGGGCTAAACAGATACAAAAATGTTTTCAAGCCTGTGGGGTATGGGAAGGTTTTCGTCTCTTACTCATGTTTTTGACAACTCTGACAATTGCTTATACACTTTCATAACCTCATTTATTTGGTTTGGGCACAGCACTGCATGAACACTCTTGTTTATTAAGGACCTTAAACATAGCCACTCAGCTTTAGAGATTTGGCTGATTTAATGTTCATGCACTCTTGAAATGTGAAGTATTGTGTTCCACTCTAAAGCTGGAACTCCTGTTCTTTGAATTCCGTGCAACTCCGGATGTGTAAATGAAAAGATTGCTGCCCCTGAGCTGATTAGTGTCTTTCCATCTGTGTTCCTTTGCTTGTAAGAATATACTGAATATTTTCTGCATCAAACAGTTTCATTTTTACTAAAGCAGGAGTAAATAAATACTGTTTGTTAACACAAATCTGAATCTTGGGCTTCTGCATTGCCTTATATAAGTTGCACTCATGTGCCTTACTTATCCTTTCTACCACTAGGGCTAGATTGTATGGACGGATGAGCATCGTGGATGGTCATAATTATTTCTCTTTGGCTTTGCTGGCATGGTGCGTTGGAGGAACGCGTAGGCTTGTTTCAGCAATGACATACCAGATAGTAAGCCAAGGAATATAACAGATCTGCAACAAACTGCTACTGAATGGATGTGGGAGGAACCTTTCAACCTGTGAAAAGTGTCTGAACTTTTTTATTTTGTGGGGTGTTTTTTTTCTCTTTCCCCTTCCCCCTACCCCCTTTCATTCCAGTAACAAATGTTAAAGCACTGTGGTGTGTGTATGAATTTTGGGGGAGTGGTTTGTGGGTTTTTTTTGTAAACACAATGTCTAGGGTTGACTAGTTGTATTTAATGACTTCAAGCTGTAAGAGTTGGCTGCTGGACTTTATGCAGCTTATTTTGATGCTATTTTCCTCAGTGTTTAATGCTTATTACCACGTTGACACATTGACCAGTCCAGCAAGAGAACTGTGGTTCAGCAGTGTCCTCAGCTATTGCTGGGCTTCCTGTTCTGCTTGTTCTTTCATGCTTTTCCTGTGGGTCATTCAGACTAGCTCTGCAAACTGAAGGTAGAGGATGTGCATAGAGTGCTTCAGATTAGCATAAAACCAATTAGGACAAGCTGAGGAGTCTGGTAAGTGAAGATCCGAGCCTTTGGCGATATGCGTGCTTCCCTCTGCTGTAGTGCTGGCACTGAGCAATAGGAAATACCTCCTAGTTCAGACATGTAAAATTGGTTCTGGAGATCAAGTACAAACAGAAATGACAATGTTGAGGTGAATTATCTTTAACTGATAATTGATCTATAGGTTCCAAGTGACATGAGAAAAAAAGCTTAGGAATTTCTTATAGCAGGCAGAATCAGGCCTATGCAAAGGATTACTAACTGTGGTCTTCTCCAGAAGCTATGCCGCTTAAGAGAGGTAATTTACCTCTTGGCATGATTTGAAGGAATCCTTAGTTATGCTGAATTAAGATGTTTTCACGTCTGGTGGTGGAACGGAAAGGTGCTGGACAAATTGTATGAAAGCTTTTTAGGTATAGCCTTCATTAAAATTATACCCAATTATCACTTTTTCTGGTTTTCATTAAGCTATTTCGCTTTTGGCTTAAAAATAATTAAATCTGGATTACACTTCTAAATTCATGAGGGGGAAAAAAGTATGAGAAAAGATATTGCAAAAGCAAATGCTTACTGTAAGTATTAAATATTTCAGGTCCCCATCAGGACTGGAGACATGTTTTTAAGGCATTTTATGAGCTCTTAGTAGAATAAAGTCTTTCCTGTGAAGATATACTTCTTTCCAATGAGATCTTTTCGTTTTACAGTATTATTTTTTTGATATTTACTCTATTGTTCAGAATTCTGTTTATAAACTGAATCCTTAAAACAGCACATTTTTAGAATACCACATGAAAAATTTCACATTGAATTTGTTTCAGTATGTTTTGCTCAAGTCGATTACCAGTTATTTTCTGGATGATCTGCTTAGAGTGAAGGTGCTAGAACCATACTCTTTCAGAAGTACTATTTCGTACAATGCAGGTTTTGATTTGGTGTATCAATAGCGTATCACTTGTGGAGTATGGTAAAGCACTTTTTAGCACTTGGATAGCATTTAAGATCTTCTAAGCAAAGTAAAACCTTAAAATAATCCTTCTAAACAATCCTGTGAGAATCACCTGTGTTTGCATTTTGCAGTAATGCAGAATGAGAATGGCATGTGACTTGCCACAGGCTAGGCAGTGAGCAAGTGGTAAAGTGGGGATTAAAATCTGAAAGCTTCTGGCTCTCAAGCTTGCACTCAACCCACTAGATATCACCGACTCTTCTAATCAAACCTCTGAAACTACAATATCTTACCATCTGTTGTGCAGATTTCCTTGGGGAACTTCAAGACACTCTCTCATTTACATTTCAGGCTCTCTGAAAACTGTATTAAAAAAAAAAACAAACGCTAGAAGTGAACTAAAAATGTGTATATGTCATGCATTTATTCTTGTGGTTTGTTGGTTTGGGTGTTGGAATCGGCTTATTATTGAAGAACACAAAAGGTGTGTCCTACAGAACATTTCAAATTTTCAACTGTTAGGCAAAATGTTTTTTTTCATGATGAAAATAAAAGGGAAAAAACCCCAGCTTAATTATTTCCATCTTCCAATTGCCTCTGTCACACTCCTTTTGATTCAGTGACTTGCCAGAATTCACCCATTGGCACAACAGTTATTTTTAGACATGTTGCTAGATTTCAAGTAAAGCTCACTGGTGCGTACAAATTATTCATTTAAGCATTGATTTGAAAATAATAATGATAATATATATATCTCTAACAGTGTGTCAGGAAAGCATTAAATGTAGTCATTCTGGAAGCAGTAATTGTAGGCAACAGTTTATTGGAAGATCATTCAGGTTTGACTGACAACAGAAGATGCAAGTCACAAAGAAAGAAAAGCAGGAATTGAAGTGCCTGTTCTGCACCGGCATGCAGAGGTTCCCTCGGAACACCAGCTTGCTCACAGCAGCAACAACCTGGGGGCTGTAGGTTAGAAAGCACTTGCTCCATCTCCAGTGCTGCTTTACAGCGCTGTTGGCTCAAAGCCAGTCAGCGCAGGGAAAGCAGCTCATGTACCGGGGTGAGGAGGAGGGCATCTGTTACCCCTGTTAGCTCATTACCAATATACAGGTGATCTCACTTCTCCTCTGACCTGGAGTCTATCCTGCCAGCAGCTAATACTTAAAAGGAGATGCCCAGATGCTTTAACATCCTTCACTGTGCAGCATCAAATGATACGCATTTGATTAACTCTTCATAGCTAGCACTGGTCAATGCTCCTGCATGATGTGATGCCCCTACACCTGTGCAATGGTGATGTCTTCACGTTTTGGATAAAGTTCTGCCTCTCCCCTGGTCATAAGGAACTTAACTCTCCTGCACCTCTCTTCCTTTAGCTCTCTCCTTACTCATCACATTAGCTGTAAGCTGCTTAGCTATCTAACACCTGACAAGATGTGATTTTTATCCCATCTCAATTATCAGCGTGTTCTGAAGATACTGCCTTCCCTTGCTTCTTTTGAATTGTCCCTCATGCACGAAATACTCTCTTTAGTCTGCTCTGAAGTTGCTTCTCTCCTCCATCAAGCCCCTGTGTAGAGGCTGCTGGCTTGAAGGAGCTGTCCTGAGACCATATCTGCTGATCAGTTGTGGGAAGGTCTGCGGGAGTGCTGCAGAGGGAGATCTGAGCTGCAGGCAAGCCATGTGCCACATGCAACTTGTAATACCTGTGACACCTAGAGATCCATGGCAACAAGCAGGTGATGCCCATTGCTTCTCTGATCTCTCCTCTTTAGCTGATGTGCTTTTCTGAGGCTTATGAGACATTTGCCTGGTACGGTAAAATCTCCCGAGCGAGCAGTTTTGGGAGCACTGGAAGCTGTATGGCCTTATAACGTGGCACTGCATGAAGCTAATACACCAGGTTTCTAACTAGGGCAACACTGAGCAAAGATGTTTCCCAAGGACTGTAATCTGTCTTGGCTAGAAACCACGTCCTCTGTCTATACAGTATGTAGGACAAGAAGGACCTAGTCTGAGTTTGGAACTTAAATGGCTTCTGCCTTACATGTGCACATTACTACCTACATGAGTTACCTACAACTCTGTGTTGCAATAATTTGTTAGTATTTTCCAACTCTGTGGTGGAAAACCTGCTCTGAATGTACTTGACACCTAAATATCACCCAGTCTTTGGGGACTATCAGATACTGACTGTTTGCATATTGTTTGGACAATGTGCTACATAATAAACAAACTAAAAAAGTTATTGATATTCAATAGAATCCACAAGGCAGGGCAGATGGATTTTTAAAGGGGTTGGACTGTACATATGTGCATCTGTTCCTGCTGTCAGTAACTGTTTTATTTATGTCACTTATTGAGTAGCCTCTGATAAAATATCTACTGACTAGCTTTCATCCTTTTTTTTGTCGAGTGGTGTGTTTTTGTCAAAAGATGTAAACCAAAACATTTTCCCAGCCAACCAAAATAATTTGGAAGACTGCCCTAATGATTCCACTAGAACCTAGTCCCCCAAAGCAAGGCTCTTCCTTTCTATCCTATGTATTTCTCAAAAAAAAAAAAAAAAAAAAAACG
>VZTL01058303.1:0-29803 GCA_013400535.1 Scopus umbretta | reverse complement strand
TTTTTTTTTTTTTTTTTTTATGATAAAGCTCTGAACATGCTTTAACCACTGCCCCTTCTCAGTATCAGCCTGTTCAGAGAACCAGGGGACAGATACTGGTTTTTTGTGCTTGCTGTTCCTGGTAAAGCACTGCTAGCCTGGCAAAACAGGATGATGGGCCAGTCTGGAAACTGAAAAAGTGAACACAGCCTGATGGCCAAGGGAAAAGTGATAGGGAAGTCCTTGAGGAAAATACGGTGGGGCAGAAAGATGAAATGCCAGTACACCTGTTCCCATCTGCTCTGCGTCATCCATCCAATCGTGGAGCAAGCCAGGTGACAGCTTAGCTCCTGAGAAGGCTTAGGGCTGCTCTAATTTGGGATAGCAAGACCCTCCAGCCAGAGGCTCTTAATATAGTTTGAGCTCTAGCCAAGATTTGGCCAAATGAAGTCCCTGATGTCCAGTTAAACTTACGTGTTTAAAGTAGCTCCAAGAGCTTGTTGAATCTGACTACTGCAAGAATTTATCCACTGAAATCTTTACTTTGGAACACGAGTGCTAAGGAAGGGGTTCCGTCTCTGTTCTGTTCAGGTCTGAGCCTTGCAGAGCACTGTAATCTTTTGATGGAGAGAGAGAAGAGAGCAGATAGTATGCAGTACTGCTTAAATATGTTAGACTGTGGCTGGGGTTTCTTTCATGTCCCGTGTCAGATTGTGACCTGGCGCTAATGTGACATTGAAAAGCCTGAAGCTTTTTATGGGTTTATTACTAATGATTTTATGAATGCAGACCACAAAACCAACCAATATTATGTTTGTATTGAGCTTAAATCTTATTTCCACTGAATGCTACGCATTATTATGAAGTAGATGATCATTTTTCTTCGGTGGGGTGGGGAAAGGATCAACCACGTGAAAAGTAAGGGACAATAGCATACTTCGAGGGGCATTTTAGGGAAGTTTGATACCCATTAGCGTATCATATGCTTTTATCTCACGTGTACCTTTGTATGAAACTGCAGTGAATTTAAACTTATTTAAAGAGTCACTTAACAATCAGTATGTTTTCTTATGGCTTTGTTTTTCCTTTTTTAATCAATTAATAGAGTTCTGTGTAGGTACAACTGGAATGAACTATGATCAAAGTTCTTCCCTAAAGAATAAACACAGCAGAAAGTTCTTCTGTCTGCATACAAAGGAAAGGCTTTTCTTCCTGCATTTATGGTACACTAAAATAAATTCTATATGTCTTAAGGTTGAGAACTGGAATTTGAAGGTGGAACATGGGACCATTTTCCAATGTAAGACTTTAGGAGCACATTCATGGTTCTGCACAATAATCTTCATGCAAATGACCCTTCTGTAATTGTTGCAAGCTGCAAGGAGTGCTTACGATTTCTGAAAAGTCAACACTTAGTATTTCATTAGAAGGTCACTGACTGATATTATGAAAGAAAATAAAAGTAATCACTATAACATAATTACAGAAAAATCTGTCCAGTCTCTTCTTTGCAGTGTTTGTTCAAAAATAATTCCTATCACTCAGAAAACTTTGTTTTTTACTGTTGGATATAGAAATAATCATCCTTTGGGGGCATGCCTCCACTTTTTATGCATTCAAGACTGGTAAAACAAAGTGTGTTCTCCAGTTGTGAAGTTCTTTTCATAGATGAGGGAAAGTGACTGAAAATATTTCCCATCTTCCAAATTAATGATTTATCTGTACCACAATTCATTACACCATCAAGAATATGAACTGAGCAGTCTGAAGCAAATATTTATACTGATTTTCTATTTATTTGCAGTTAGAAGGTTGTCTCTGAAAGCTAATGTTGGAATTATCACTTGTAACTGACATTTTCAAAAGTTTAAAGCATTTGATTTAGCTACACTTTCATATTTCAAATACTTCTAAATCATCTTTACTGTTGTCTTTCAGCCATCTCCTGGCAAACACTTATGAAAATCATATCAATGCTTCCAGGATTTGAAGTATTAGTAGTCACAAAAGGAAAAAAGTTTACTTCTCAGCCAAGTCTATAATTGTTTTCTCATTTAAAAGAGGAACTAATGTATTGTTGGCAGTACACAAAGGTTTTCTCTTACTGTATCATTTTTGTTCTTTTAGGGGAAGGGAGTCTATTTAATTTGCTATCTCAGTTAAGTGATCTGTATAAATAACTGTGGATGATACTGTGATATGCTCTGGCTGTTTCTGTAGCAACCACCTGTGGTTTTTTGTCTGTATTTTCACATTTCTTTCCAAGAATTTTTTTTTTTTTTTTTTTTGCAACAGTTTTGTTCTCAGAAGTGTTGCTTGAATTATTTTTATGTTCTTCATTTGCATGCTGTCTTATATTAACAGTCCACCACGAACAACTGAGAAATTGTTGTATAAATTACCGAAAGCACTATGGAAGTTATAGCAATCTTTAGTGATCCTTATGCTTTCTGTAATGAGTGGAAAATTGATTTTTGTAATTACTCTTCTTCCTTTTGAAGATGGTAGACTTATCTGATGAAATGTTGCTTTTGCAGTCACTGTGACAATCGTGATTTGTGCAGTGGTATAACTTGGCCAACTCCACATATAAGTGAAACTTAAATTGAACTTTAAATTGTGATTGCTCTTTGCTTTGCATTGTTTATGTGCACTGGGATAATGCTAATAAATAATAACTAATGCTAATAAATAATAACAGATACACTAGTGCTTGATAAATACATGGCATCATAACTTTTTTTGTTTTTTTCAGTGGCAAAGCCTGAAGAATTAATTTTGAATTTCAGACTGTTGTCTGTATACAGTGTGGGTTGTTTTTCTTTTTTTTTAAAAAAAAAGATCCTATTTGCCTGAGTGTGTGTGTGAGTGGTTTTGTGTTGTTTCTGAAGTTGTATTTTCATTTTATCAAACCTTTTAAAATAGTTTCAGAAATCCCTCTCTAGATGACGGTGAATAATCAGAACATGTGCTTCCCTTCATCCCAGTTCTCTCTTGCTTTCAGGTTCTCCATCCTCAAGCAATAGGCATGGGCATTTTTACAAGATAGCTGTGGTGGGTTGACCTTGTCCGGCTGCCAGCCGCCCACCCAGCCGCTCTCTCACCCCGACTTCCCCCCAACAGGATGGGGGACAAAATAAGATGAAAAAGCTTCTAGGTTGAGAGAAAGGCAGGGAGATTGCTTATCAGTTACTGCCACGAGTCAAACAGACTTGACTTGGGCCAAATTAATTTAACGTACTGCCAGTTAAAACTGGAGTAGGATGGTAGAAACAGAGACAAAAAATAACGAGCACCTTCCCTCCCCAGTTCATCCCAGGCTCAACTTCACTCCTGACCCCTCTACCTCCCCTGGCCCCGAGGGGTGCAGGGGTGGAATGGGGGTTTGTGCTCTGTCCGTCCATACCGGCTCCTCCTGCCGCTCCTTCCTCCTCACCCGTTCCCCTGCTGCCGCGTGGGCCCTCCATGGCTGCCGTTCCTGTCAGGGAAACCAGCTCCCCCGGGGGCTCTCCACGGCCGCAGGGGGGTCTCTGCTGGGGCCTGGAGCCTCCCCTCCTGCCCGGCCCTCGCTGTGCGGGGCTGTTTCTCACGCTTTTCCCCTCGCTGGCCAGCAGCCTTTCGCCCTTCCTTAAATACGCTTCCCGTGGGGCGCCACCAGCATCCGCACAGCTGGAACCGGCCATGTCTGGTGCGGGGCAGCCCCACAGCTCTCCTCACAGAGGCCCTGCAGCCCCACTGCTGCCCTGGGGCACAGACACCCAGGAGCTGATGCTTTTTTTTTCTTCTTAAATCTTTTTCCCCTTTCTTTTTCCTAACAAGTCTTTCCCTTGTTTTCCTCTGTGGCTCTGTCCCAGTCCCTCCTGGGCTCTGAAGCAGTTGGCTTCTCTTTCCAGTGCCATCCCCTGGCAACAGGTCCTCCTGCACACCTGCGGCCGCGGGTCAGGCTGCTGCACGGCGTGCTGTGAAGCCTGCCTCGATGTTCTTCACTCACAGGCTGTGAAGCTAGCAGGAGATTTGCAAAGATACTCAAAGATACCACCTCATATGCTGGGAATGGCATGCAGTGTTTTAATGGGCTCGGTCTCTAACATGAAGCTTCACCCGTGGTTGTAATGACAAGCGTGCAGTTTAGTGCAGGTTTTGGGCTATGTGAAAGGATGGGCGATACTGATTTCCTTAAGTGGCTTCAAGTATTTTAGCATGTTATAATTTTTGAGATGTTAATTGCTCTTAATATTATCTACCTATCTATAAAACTTACCTAAAAAAAAAGAAATCTATGTATTTTTAAAAATGGAGATACTCAGACAATACAGATTGCAGGCTTCAGAGCTGTGACGCTTTCAGCTTTCTACAAAGGGCATGTATACCATACGTTACACATCTGGGGATGCCGAGGCTTGCAGATTAAATGACAAAGCAAGTATGTAGTCAGGGTAACTGCTATCCTTAATTAGACTTGATCTGCTTAGTACTTTCATGTTAATAAAGTTAGGAGCTTTTTGGTATTCTCCTGTAATCTAACAAAGCATCAATATTTTCAGTGACAAATGGCTGTTGATTACCTGGTGAAGATTGATTACAGGCTTTAAATTTGCTGGACTGAAGCTTGTGTTAATGTCCCCCCTCTAATAATCATTCAATTTACTCAAATCTACTCTAATTTTAGGCCTAGGATACCAGCGCTTCCACTTCCTGGTGACAGTTAAATCCTCACTGATATCGGTTAAGCCATTTGGACAATGTGGCGTAACAAGCGTGATGGATGGCTTTAATTTGATATTCTTAGGCTGTCTTTGATGTTGCTCCTGCACCACTGAAAACTTGCTGCAGAATTAAATTAACACTACATCTGCTTTTTTGTTTGTATTCCAATAGCCAGAGGGCATCTAAGCCTGCATTAAAAAAATGAACAGAAACGTCTTTCTACTGTGGTACTGGGGGAGGGGGGAGGATCTGAAACTCTCCGTTAGAGTGGCAATGCTAATAGCCAAGATCTCAGTTTTTCCTCTAATAGCTCCATCAGTTGTATCTTTTGCTTGGAGGAAAGAATATTATAGTTCTACACGTATATATGTTTATATTGCTGAAAATATAAACAGTCTTTTGAGAGAAATGTTTCCTTTTTGTGCAGAGGGTCTTAAAATATCCCATATTATAAGAAAGTGATAAAATAAAAGTGGGGGAAAATATATACACATAATTAAACGGTTTTTACCTCATGTTGGTTTTGTCTTTCATAGTAGAAATTGAACCTTCATCAGTCCTGAACTCTGAATTCTTCTTAAACAGTGTCTTGATTGGTCTGAAAGAATGCATTAACTTTTCTTTCACGTGACTGCTCCTGTGAGCAAGGGCTGTATCCCTGTGTACGCCAACATGGCAGCATGTCTACATCTGTTGCGGCTTTTTGGCCCAGTCCAGGGGACTGTTACCAAGTTCAGTGAGAAGTTCCAGTCATTTATTTAAAAAACCCTCTTGCTAAAGACGTTGGTTTGTAATTATAGCAGTCTGGGATTGACTGTTTAGTGATGATTTCAGAACAGGCTTTTCTAGGAATTTTTCTGACGCTGTGCTGACTGGGATTGTGTTTGTTTCAGCATCGCCTGGTGTTATGCAGGAGGTGCAGGTGAAGGGCAGTGGATAAGCCTGCTGCTCTACAGGTAATGGCAGGAAGCATTTGTCTTCCTTTCTTTTCACTTGTGTCCTCTTCTGCTTTCTACACTAAGCTGCTTTTCTCTTTATGCTGTGGCAGCCTTATTCCATGAGGGTGCAGGGACTTTCTGAGGCAGGAGAGAAGCCATTTCTGGGTTCCTTCTTGCTGTGCTGATTGAACCATCAGTTGGCCAGCAAATCTATCCAACCTGTGTGTGGTCTCGATGGTGGACTGCTCTCATCTGTCCCACTTGGTAAACTCTATGTCCTTATCAGAAGTTTCCTGAAAGGTGAAGTGCTTTCAGTAGTTGTTGACAACATGGTATTGTTTAATCTGCAAGCATTTATGCATTCCTTTTGTTACCCTTGGTAATTACTTAATCACCTCACCTACCCCCTTTGTTAATGTCTAAACCCTGAGATGCATAATATAAAACAAAAATGTTTTCCTAGGATCTAATAGGAAGGATTTTCACATGAAAATATCTTAATTAACCTCCTCATTTTTGTGAAATTTCAGTCAGCTAGTAATTGCAAAGATGAAAATATTTGCCATGTTACACACAGAAATGAATAAATCCGTTTCCAACCTCTGATGTTAAAGCAGTTGAATTCTGTTTTTAAGCAAAGATTAGAGTAATGGTAGAGGTGCATATTTGGTGGATAAAGATGCTGTTTGTTGCTCTGGAAGAAAAATCAAACTGAATAAAACCAATTACTACCTAATCCGAAGTCCGCTCAGATCAATGAGAGCCTTTCTGATGACTTGAATGGGCTTTGGATCAAGTCCTAGTGCACAAATTATAAATACTGTAGCTAGGTCATTTTATTCAAGAAATACACTGAGCTAGAGACAGTTCAATTTTCCACTAGCATATGCCCTTTTAAGATAGTTCCTCAAATAATAACATACTCACTGACCTAAGTCCAGACTATTTTACTCTGCAAAGGCCACAAGATCTTGATGGACCTATCAGCACCTCCACCAATTTTGTTTGCTCGGTTTATATGGCTGGACTTCAGTCCGTTCAATAGTCTCAATAGATCTATATCAGTTGAGAAGAGAGAATGAGTTTTATGCTGTTGAGGTGAATTAGTATTTACAAGATTCAGTAAGATCTTTCCAAAGCTTAACCTTTCTTTTGGGTGCTGAAATATGTAAGGGTGAAAGTGTGTGCTGTCTGGGCTGCATTTTTGCTGCACGCTTTGTCTAGTACAGCCAATGCATGTCCGTAGGTTTAGTTAAATGTGTTCCTGTATCCCACAAGAGTATTATTATTTTTTTAATATTCTAGATAGGCAAGTTATTGAAATACTCACTTGGCACTTCAGAGTGTGTGTAGTCTCACATTGGCAATGTTGCAGGGGTTAGACTCTCACTGGAGCTGTACAAAATAGTTTTTTTTTTATTTCATTGTATATCTGAGAAGGTTGTTTGTAGGAGGAAATTGCTGAATATTTGTTGAGGTATCTGCATTGGAGGAAATGTAACTCCCCTCCTTCCAGCTCCTCTCTCCCCCCACCAGAGGTAAGCTATCCTAGCGCTAGGGCACAGAGAAAGCCTGTAAGTGGCTGTTCGGCATCCGTGAAAATTAAATCCCTCTGACTTGGACACCTAAGGATTTTGAAAGAAAATTGCACAGGCTTGGCATTCAAACACTTCCACTGTTCTTGGTGGTTTTAATCACTATGAACCAAACAATTCTCATTCTAAACTTTAGATTCAAGTGACTTGGTTTCAGGGAGGAAGCGATAAAGAAATGTACATTTCATGGAAATATTCACAGCTGTAACTTGAGTAAGTTTTTTGTTTGTTTTTTTTTTTTAGACAGGATGAGTCCAGATAGATTTAGACACTCGGCGTATCTTTTGGTACATGATTTCCAAAGAAGAAAAAAAAAAAAAAAGTAGTAATTTACTTAATAGTTTTGGGATTTGCACAGATGTTTTCCGAAGAAGTGTGTGTTCCAGCATTTCCTCTGAAGTCTTAGAACAGAACAGTGTTAAACCGAGGATAACTTTCTGGCCATTAGCCATGGAGTCCTTTCATTTCTGCATATTTTTTAATCGCCTGTTTTAGTTGCTTATTTAAATTGACACCAACCCCCCATATTTTGGACAGCGTAGAGAATAGCTACCTCTGCTGTACAATGTGACTGCATAAAAATGATACCCGCTCTCTGCAGTGGTCACCTCTGTGCTTCTAGGTATTCACTGAGGATGTACCTCTGGGTTTGGCTTTTTTATGTGGTTTTGTTTTGTTTTGTTGTCTTCATTACTGTTATCAATAGCATATCTCAGCAACTACTAATATATCAGCACAGATTATACTAATATTCCTCCCCCTGCCCCTTTTTTGATTACTGAAAGTCTTATGGCTTTATTCCCTATGATGTTTTACCAAATGATGTCTTACATTCTTCTACAGAATCGTAGAATTCTATTATCATAGGATACCATTATTATAG
Organism: Scopus umbretta; assembly: GCA_013400535.1. Taxonomy (NCBI): domain Eukaryota; kingdom Metazoa; phylum Chordata; class Aves; order Pelecaniformes; family Scopidae; genus Scopus; species Scopus umbretta. The sequence goes on along the minus strand of VZTL01058303.1, from coordinate 21,701 downwards.
TATTAATAGAATACTAGGAATGTTGTGAACCTAGAATTGCATTCCTGGGCCCATATAGATTTGGTGGTGTTGAATATTGAAATACCACAAGAAGGAGATGCTGAACAGACTCATGAAACAAAATTTATCTCATTTGTGTTTGCAGCTGCTGGTAGGATTTGGAGAAAATCTTGTAATATCCTGTCCAAGTGGTATTAACACGGGCATTTCCTGTCATGAGTCAGAATCTGCAGCACCTCTGCCTTGGAGAAAAGGTAAATGAATTTCCTAAAAATGTCTTTTAACACTTGGTTCTCTCAAACAAGGCATTAGTCTCTTGGGTCAGCAAGGGGCTAAATTTAAGCTTCAACAGTATATCATCACTCTCCCATCAGTCTTTGCATTAAATACTTGCACTGCACTTACCTATATGTACTATGATAGCAATCACAATTAAAAGGTGGAATAGTGTATTTATATTATGTGTGACTGTCTCAAGTGCTGGGTGCTCTGGCACTGAGCCAGCAGAACATTTGAGCATCTGCTTAACTCCAGGAAAAATGGGTTTGGTTTTTCTTTTAATGAAATCAACATTCATGGTGTGAGTTCAGAGCTGGTTTGAATTATCCCTGTAAAACAGCAGGGAGGTTTTTTTGAATAAGTTTAGAGGCTAAAATCAGTGGGCAAGGCTACTCATATCTTTAATGCACACAGAGAGCCTTTATTTGTTAATGCCAGAGTCCTTGGTACCTTGCATGACTGAACCTATTGTGAGGAGAAAAAAAAGAGAGCTCGAATATCTACTATTTATGGTTTAAAATAAATTATTGGGGCTGGGTACTCTGACTGGATTAATATGCTATTGCATGCCTTATTTATACATTTATTTAAAAAGTTTTATGAACTTGAAATAGTACACTCATTTGTGGTATCAAATATGATTTGCCCTACTTAATCTGCTTTGGTTCTCTTCCTTTCCCACTATTTATTTTCAGATTGACTTTGTCCAATTTTTTTTTTTATAACTATTTTTAGAGGTGAGTGTCCTTTGTGGTATATTTTTAATTATACTGAGTTGCTATGTTATGTTAAAGTCTTATTAACAATAACTTATGACTTATTTTAGAATAACTTTGGCTTTTTGATTCCTCATTTTCTACTTCTGAGAGAGATTGGAATAAAAAAATTAGGACCCTTAAATCCCTTCTGCTACAACTTCATCAATCCTTTGCTTATCTGAATTGCACGATTAGCATGGGGTGACAAAGGAGAGGGAGGGGAAAAATTCTAGTAATTGTCCTAGTCCCCTTTCACTTTCGTTTGTGAGTCAGCTGCACTTACAGATTGAATCTTTTGGGAATCCGGATGGTTACCTAGTGGATACAAGATGCCCTGTAGCAGATGCATGACTGAAACCTGTACCTACACAAATGCACAGGAGACCTTAGTGCGTTATCCCTACTGATTGCTGGGCAGGAGAGATGATAAAGATGACCTTTATGGGGGAAAGAGTGCTTCTCATAAGCTGCTGGCTGACCTTCAGTCTATGCGGGGATAGACTGGAAGCCGGAGTCTCACTGCTACGTTATGTGACTCCTGAATACTTCATGTTTTCTATTACAAATGTCAGTGACAAAAAAACCAAAACAAAACAAACAAACCAAAAACCAAAACAACTAGGCCCTGCTTCAGGACTGTATCCAGGGATTTATGCACTTGGGAAAGCATCAAAGCTAACCCTCACTTTACTTTCATTCTGGCACTCTCCTAATGCATTGTACTATTTGGCTGTTAAAATGTACAAATGGTGGCTAATGCGTGCTTTTCATAGGAACTTACGACCATTTACGAAAGTATTTGCATGGACTGGCCGTGGAGGTGCCCAGTCGCTACAGGGGGTCTCGCACTGCATCTGTCCCTCGCTTCAGACTCGCGTCTTTCGCAGCCTTTCCAGGAGGCGGTGGCACGTGGCAGACCTCGCTGCAGTCGATAATGCTACCTCTAGCTAGCCGAGACTTGAATGTAGGTGACTCCTTAGAGGTGATAGTAGCAAATGATAATGGAATAAAGGTGCCGTTGCTCAGTGAAATACCAAAGAGAAGCACACCACATTCAAAGCTAACCGTAATTAGCTAATGGCAATCGTGGTGGCTAATTGTACTTGAGCAGTGAAACAAGGTTTTTGAAACAGCCTCCTTAGGGTCCCTCACAAACCACACTGGGAACTTGGGAGCAAATTTTGTTCTTGCAGTGTCCTGATTTTGGCTGGGATAGAGCTAGTTTTCTTCCTAGTAGCTGGCATAGTGCTGTGTTTTGGATTTAGTATGAGAATAATGTTGAGAACACACTGATGTTTTAGTTGTTGCTACATAGTATTTATACTAATCAGGGACTTTTCACCTTCTCATGCCCTGCCAGGCATGAGGCAGGAGGGGGCACAGCCAGGACAGCTGACCCAAACTGCCGAGAGGGCTATTCCGCACCGTATGGCGCCACGCTCAGTACAGAAATTTGGGGGAGTTGGCCGGGGGGCAGCGATCGCTGCTCAGGGATGGGCTGGGTGTCAGTCAGCAGGTGGTGAGCAATTGCATTGTGCATCACTTGTTTTGCATATTTATTATTATTATTTATTATTATTTTCCCTTCCTTTTCTATCCTATTAAAATGTTTTTGTCTCAACCCATGAATTTTACTGTTTTTTTCCCAGTTCTCTCCCCCATCACACTATGGGGCGTGTGTGGGGAGTGGGCGAGTGGCTGTGTGGTATTTAGCTGGATTAAACCACAACTGGCAGTCATGACTTCAGGAAGCTGACTTCCCCTGCCAAGGAGAGTTATGGTGAAGCTGCCTGCGCAGGGTCAGTCTTCTGCGGGTGGTGGTGCCAAGCCGAAATAAAGGTCTTAGAGGTCTTTTTGTTAGTGCTACGTGGGGACTTCCCAGCCTGGTTATCGCATGTGGAGTGCTGTGATACGTGGTCTGGTGTCTCGGGCTGTACAAACCAGCATTCCTACACCTGTTTGCATTATCCTTGAGCTTCCTTTCCTTTCCCAGAGATTTTGAAAATAATGTGCCTGAAGACAAGGATCAGGTGAAAAACATTCTTCATCCCTTTTTTCCTTCCTGTACCCATACCAGAGAGGCTGGTTTTATCTTGCGCTCTAGTTGTGCTATTAGCTTGGTCTAATCCCTTTCTCTTATCAAGCTGCCCTTCTGTGCAGATTGTCCCTTTGATTAATTTTCCACTCAAGAAGAATTAGAGGCATGTGTATGAAGGAAAAATAGGGGCTGTGAGAAGAGTTAAGGAATTAAGAAGTCTGTCGCCTCCTCTTCAGTCCCAGTATGATGGGAAGGAGTAATGCTCTGCTCGCTGGACCTTTGCAGCAGACTTCACTGTTACTTTCTCTAAGACAAAATGTAAAGATTTTATAATCCTCTTATAAAAGTTTATCTACCACACAACATGCTTACTGGTGGTGTGGTGAGATAAGTGCCATGTGTGAGGAAGGTGTGTAGAATTTGGATTTGGAACCTGGAGGACTGTGCTGTGATATGAGGTTGGATAGAGTTTATTTGCATAAATGCTTCATATTTTTTTTTATTGCCTTGTAGTTTCAGTGAAGAAAGAATAAATTAAAAAAAAAAAAAAAAGTTGATAGGTTGTGGCCTAGAGACTAAATAGTGGATATCAGCTAGTGAATTAATACTCAAAGTGTAGGGAAAGTGTCTCAGTTGAACTACTTAGATATGATTTGCTGTTCTTATCAAAAAATGTCCAGTATGATTAATTTGCATTTAGTGATGAAAAATGCTTAAACTGAGCTATCTACAAGAGTTTTTCATCTCTCTTTTAACACTTTAATCTTCCACTGCATTTTAAACATAGAATAAGTTGTATTTCATTTTCTTGATATAGTCTTAGCTTTGAACTTACTTGTGGTTAGATATATCAGAAATTTCAGGGTAAGTATAGTATCCCATTCAGGGCTCGAAGCTCTTCCACATGTAGTTATCACTTTGCCTGCGGGGACCTCAACAAGTTGCTCAGTCTGGGCCCTGATGTGCTTGAAATCCATGCTTTGGGGCACTAGCTGGTTGCCACACTGGGGTTGCAACTGAGTTGGATCTGTAAGTTTTGGGCAATGGTGTTCTGAGACACTCCAGTTTAAGTCATTGGCAATTGGGAGTTCTTGACTGTTTCTAACCTAGGAGTTGTGTGATAGAAGTCTGACTGCTTCAGTGGTCCTGGAACTTCTCATCAGTTTTTATAATGCAGCACTTTTGTGAAAGCGGCCAGAATCAACTAATCAGACAGATACTCCTCAGATTGTTGCAGTATTGGATAGAGGAGTTGGTGAGGCGGTATTCCTGAACTTCCTCTCCCAGCATCGCTTAGAAAATAGTTGTTTAACAAGCCCCAGAAAAGTGATGCCTGGTATGGGCTGTGTGCGTACATGTTTGTAAAACTGTGTTCTTAATTTTCCTGGCTTCTGAGACTTCAGAGTGTGACTCTTCTCATCTTCAGTCTCTGTGGGATCTCTGAGTTTAAGTACCACCTTGCCAGTGAGCATTGATCCTGGCTACTCTTACAGGACTTTGCCTTCAGCAGTAGTAATAAATGCTGTTGTTTTCCAATGTCTGAGAAAAGAAAGCAAGCTCTGAAGTGACCTTTTCTGGGTCCTCGTCCAAACCTAAGATCTTGGCCCTTGAGAATAATAAAGCTGTGCTCTGCCAGAGCATGCTGCTTCTGAAAATCATTCTTTGACCAGATACTCCCCATCATAACCTGGGTGTCAAGGACTGGAGTGAAATTCCTGATTCCAGCAAGATGGTGTAAGAGAGAGAGAGATGGGTAAGTGTGGTTTCCCTTCCCTGGACCTTGGACCTTCGTGCTCTGCATGAAGCACAAGACTCAAGCATAGGCTAGCAACTTGCTGTCCTCTTTGTGTAATTTCCATAGAAACAAAATCCAAGTGCAGGGACCATGTAAGAGCTGTGAAGTGCTCCAACAAATCTAGATTTGGCCTATAACACCAAATCAATAAAACAAGGTAAGTATAATAATGCAGCATGGTTTGTGTGTTATAAACCAATCTTTGACTTGAAAACCTTGGGCAAATTTAGCTGTTGGTGCTTGTTTTACTGCAGACACTCATACCTGAGAGTCAATCCCTTTGCTGAACTCTCTGATAGAGTGATAGACCTTCATGTCTTTGGTGAGGGGAGCTTGCTGTGCAATGGCTTGGTTAAGGTACTGATGTTCTCTTGCATTGATTCATAGATAGCTCTAGCGATTGAGCCTATTCACTCAGCTTCAGATAAGTATGTGTTTTGTTCCAGGTCAGTTCAGAATTAGGGTACATATTAAGCCAGTCAATTTAGATCCATACGTTTAGGCACTCTGGTTGGCTTCAGCAGCTTTGTTGGCTTACTTGGTCAATTTTCAGCACCAAGAATGCAAAGCAGTTGGAGCCTGTTGGTGAATGTCTTTCTAATAAAATGTGCTTGTGCTATTTCAAGACATTTGGTTGAAAAATATACAAAGAGCTTTCTTTGTTACACTGAATTATTCTTTCCCAGTAACTCTTCCAAAGAATATCATCACTTTGCAGATCTGGAATAAAACAGCTGAGCTATCTGCTTTCAGTTTCAATGTAGAAATGTTTGCAAAAGACAGAGCTCAAGTAACTCAGTGCAACAACTGGCAAAGCCAAGTCCAGGAATGACCACTGTAGGGTTCTTTAACTGGCTTCTGCTATGTGCTGCTGCATGTGAATTATTCATCAGCTTATACTTATGAATAAAATACATGCCTCGGGAAATCCAGCTGGTATGTGCCCTTTTTTGCTGTCTCCTGTCCTTTTTCTCCCTACCCCCACCCCTATGTGTTAAGTCTACATTCCTGTTTTCTGCATTTTCAGGCTGGGACAAGTTTTGTGATTTAGCGATAAGATTCCAGGGAATATCTGCAGCACTTGAGCCTATTTAGAAAGAAATACAGCAGTGCTTATTCAGCTTTTCAGTAATAACTATGTGTTTTCTAACTAGGTATTTCCTGTACTTGCTTGCTGCATGTTACAGAGCACACTTCACATGAGCTGCCTGTGCTCTTTCACCATAATAGATGCACTATCAGGAAGATGTGAACCTTTTGGGTTTCAATGCATTGTAAACTTACTCCCATCCTCAATGTGCACATGTATTTTGGAAATCTTTTTGTAATCTGTTAAAATACTTTTAATTCTCTTAAAATGTTGTATGAAACATGATGCTTACTTAAAACAAACACTACTACCCCCACCCAAAACCATAACCCCCCAAAGTTAAGCTCAAACAAAAAGTACACCCCTATACGTCTTTCCCCCCGCCCCCACCACGTTCAAAAGACTTGCAGTGTACTTAGGGGCTGGAGACGCTATCCCTGCCTTCCATATGTCCTTGACTTGACATGCCTCTGGCCTGCCACTGGACCTTTACTGACTAGAGAATGCCAAATGTGACTGAAATCTGGTTACTCGTTTGTGTTGTAAAGGATTAGAATTGGATCACAAAACTATTTTTTCCCCACATTTAAAGGATTTAATTGTTATATAAGGGGGAAAAGCAGTGCATTAACCTCTTCATGAAACCTGTAATCCTGTTTCTTTTCTTTGTCCCGAAAAAGAAATATGGTTGATTTATTAAATAAAACATTCAGCAGATTTTACAAATCTCATTATCTGTAGACTCTAAACAGATGCTGGTTCAGTTATTGTGTCTCCTGCTGCAATCATTTGGCTCTGCAGGAGTCAGATATGAAGGAGTTGCAACAGCCTGAAAACAAATGTAGCCCTTCGTTACGCTTTTGGTTCTTGGCGAAAGATCTTCGGTGATCCTAGTTGCAGGGGTGGGCCTTGTAAGTGTACTGTAGCATTAATAATCACAATTACAGTAAAGATGCTAATGACCTAATCAAAGGGTAATTCTGACAGACGTGCTCAAATTCAAGATTATATTAGCGGCCTTGTTGTGTAAGGTAATACCTGGCAGCACATTTCTACGCAGCCTTTCATCTCAAAGATTGTGAAGTGCAGGGCAAAACCTAGAGTGTTGGGAGGAACTAATGACCTGGCAAGAGACTTCTAAAGGGTCTTTTCCCCCAAAGACATTACCAGGAAGTGGAATTCCTTTTGTCAGTTATGTCCATGTAATTGCCTCTCTGGACTAGCTGAAGCGCACTAGGGAGCAGTAGCATCAGCAGTCTGTGGATCTGCAAGGGAATCCCTGCTTTCTGTCCCTCCTGTGTTGGGCTTTCCTGGCCATCTAAATCCCTGCTCAGGTTAGCCAGTGCAGGGCTACAGCTGCCAGGTTCATTGAAGGGCTTAAATTGGTCAGCTGCTGGGTGACTGCTCTGGGATGGAGCAAAACAAAAGTGGGGAAGAAAGTCCAAAGCAAATTTCAAAGAAACTTTTCCTCATTCTTTGCCTAGTTTGAATTTGGTTTTAGGCTTTTCATGAGATTTTTTATATTAAACATAGTAAAGGACTTTATAAATGATGGAATAATGGTAGAGAAGAAGCCTTTCACTATTAAGGGGTCCAATATCATTGTAATGTACCCTTCACATACTGTCTAACAGTAGAAAACAGTGCAATGGCAGGCTTTCCTACTGGAAAAGAGAAACTTGAATCATCAGCAATATTTTTTTTTTCTTTAAAATCGTTTCCTCTTCTTAGTATCCATAGAGAGAACTTTTTCAATCAAATATTACTGACAGCAAAAACATTATCTAGTGTATAGACAGATGGCAGGACGATAATTGTTCAGAGGGACAGATGGTAGTTTCTTGTACCCACTTCCTAGTTTCTGTGTTTTTTAAAGCTCAGCAGTTGCATTGTGCAGCATTCGTGGTGCCATAAAATACCAACCACTTTAAATAACTCTGAACCAGGCTTTCGAGTGATTTGTTTAAAAGAAGCCAGTCCTATTTAAAACATGATCAGCCGAGGACGCCTAGATATTTGACAAAGCAGATTGTAATTTAGAGAAATAGTGCCTAACTTGAAGTTTATATTCTCAGCAAATGCAGAGCCCTTCTGCCTCCTTTCTGTTGGAAATAAGAAGACTGAAATTACAGAAGACAAATATTCCTTTTTTAAAAAAAAAGAAAAAAAAATATTTAACTTAGCACTAAGGGGAGGGCACCATAGGAATAAAAATAATACATGAGTTGGAGTGAGCTGCCACAGATATTGTTTGTAGAGACATGCCTAGAATTCCAAGTTAGTTTCTCCCATGAACTACAGTAAATGTGATTAGGTCCACAATGTAAAGGATCTTCTACATAAATGGCTTTTAATGAAAACACTAATATTCAGTTGCCCTGTGAATCTGAGGATTACATGAAACACCTTTATCCTTCTCTACAAAAACTAAGAGAATCTCTTCAGGAGTAATTTTGTGAAACACACGGAGATGCTTCAGGCTGAATCTTGCATGGTTTAACACACCTTTTGCTTGTTAAATCTTCTGGTGCACCTCTTCCTTCCTCCTGTCCCCCTCTTTTCTGTGTCTTATACTTAGTAACCTAAGCAAAAGGAAAGAAGAGCTACCTGTTCAACAGGATTGCTTTCCAAAGTTAGGTTGATGGGGGCAGCTTTCAGTATGACTGATGAAACCTCATCTCACAGGGGATCAAGGGTCTACATCATCTGATTATGTTTTCTGGTGGGCTCTCTTAGCATCCACACAGCTGTACTTTATATAGTATGTTGAAATATTTGCAGGCTTTCTGGGGTGGAGGCTTTCATTTGGAGGTGAACTACATGGATTCTTGCCTTTGTGCTGATACTTACTGTTTGTATAAATATAATTTATCTTATATGAAGGTTCCACTGAAATAGGTACATGTAACTGGAAAACGACAAAGTTCTATTAATACTGTAATTTTCAATATAGCGATAGCTGTAGGCAAGGTGGCTGCATTCCCAATAATGATCACATGGCTTCAGGGATGGTGCTCTCCCTGGGTGGGGAAAAAAATTTCAGCACCTGCACTTTCAGTACTCAACCTTCAGGATGCTATGCTATGAGAAACTGTTCAGTAAAAGATAACTTTATCTACAATGCGAATAACTATAAACTGCTGAAATTAATAGCTTCAGTGTTTTTAAAAAAATATGTTGTATTTACATTTTTGTCAGCCACCCATTAAATAATTTTATGGAGGATGTATAGGGAAAAATACAAGTTTTAAATTAGCATTTAGAGAAATGCAAGAAAACTGAAATTTCGGCCAGCGAATGCTGACCTCTCCAGTTCTGAGAGTAATGGATATCCAATCTGGAAAATGAAAAATATGCCATGCAACACTTGGTGAATCAGACAGCCCAATTTTATTTATTTATTTTTTTAAAAAATCTAGCATAATTACAATGAACTGCTTGTGAGCAATCTGGAATCTCGGAATTATTTGAAAAAGATATTTTGCAAATAATTCCAAATAAGGAGTGTATGTGAAAAATGCCAAGTGTTCTTGGACAATTCACAAACAGGAGGAGGCTAAATTCATTAAATAAAAGATTTGCTACCTATTAGCTCAGTTTTCTTTCTGAGCTTGGAGTCTATTGAAGCTGAAAATCAGTTTTGTTGTTTTTTTATTAAACTCTGTCTTGTTTTCCATACTGTAGTTATGGTTTTTTTGAGTCATAGGTGTCAAAATAAATGTGGAGGCAATAAAAGTGTTAAGGCTTTCTTAAAAGTTAAGCCTCTTAAGGAGCATCACTGTCTGCACACATGCAGCACCCTGCAACTGTTGAGGCTGAATTGTATGGAATTTTCCCTTTAAAATTGCACTATTCTGATCAACGTGAATCTTGCACACCTGGGTGTTTGTATACATGATCAAACTGACTGCAGATGGGGGGGGTGGTTATTTTTTTTTTAAGGGGGATTGTTGAATTTAGTATCTGATATAACTTTGCTATCCATCCTTGTGGGGGTCAGGCCTTCCCTTTCTCCGACTTCAGCGGGCAGAGTGGTGTCAGTGCTGAGCACCGTCTCCGAGTGCCACTTTGCAGCCAGTAGGCTGAGTCCGTGTCTGTTGTATGCATCGATGCAACTGGCAAGTTCAATCTGAGTGCTTGGGCTGTCACGTAGCTGAGGCTCTCCAGTGGTCTTGTCCTTCATTTCTGCTGCTCCAGTTAGCTTAATGCTTTTCCTTAACTGCTTCTGAACTCTTTCATGATAGCAGATATATAGCCAGTGTCATCTGACAGATTTTTAGGCATCTCTGTTGTAAACATGTAAGTATTCATTTAATGCTTGAATTGCTTTACCATCCTCTGTGGCTGTATTTCTCATTCCTTTCTGAAATGATCTTTCTTCATCCTTGGCTGTGTCCCCTTCTATGCTTTGAGAAAAAGCTTCTGGATATCTAACACTGCCAGCTATACTTCTTCCAAATTTATTTCAGATTCTTTCCTGATTCATGTGTCTTTTTTTGTGAACTCTTTCTTCTTGCTTTCTGTTGTCTTGATTCACTTTTTTCTATGGCATCTTTCTTTTAAACTTGCAGGTCTTCATAAAAGCTTAAAAAGATTTCTTGAAAAATTACAAATGGCTGCATAAGCTGATTGTTCCCCTGGCCTATGGAGGAGATCTGAGCTGAAAATGAAAATACCTCAGCCACCTCTGGTGCCTGGGAGGAAGGATTCTTCGCCCTGTATCTCCCCTGAATGGCAACATAACGACCACCAGCAAAAAGGATTTCTTTGGCATTTGGCATTTATTCCCCTGCAGCGAAGCAGCAGAGCCACGTAACTCGCAGCGGTTGATGAGGGAAGGTGGCAGGCGTTACGCTGAAGCGCCTTGGCTGCGATGGGGTCGGTCAGTGCTACATCCTGGCCGTGTCTGTCTGACCTGCCCCAGCCTGATCCTCGTGCTGAAGACGGGACCTGGGCTATGGGGATCCTTCCTGATGACAGCGTGTTTGATGTGCTCTTTTCAGTGGCCTTGCTGTAATGCACCCAGAAGTGAAATTATTCTTGCTTGTAGGCAAAACAGGCAGTATCTTAGAGCAGCAGAGCTGTGGAGGGGTTGTCGCGATGACTGTGAATATTTATGAGGGGAAGTCATGAGACAAAATATGATAGTGATAAAGTTCAAAACCATCTATGAATAAGAAAGGGTGGTCCTTTGAACTCAATGATGAAACCCTACCCTTCACAGAGGCTGAAACCAGAAAACACGCATGATTATCTCCTTGTTCATAGGAACGGTACTGTTTATCAGGCTATTCGGAAATCTATTGTGCACATATAAAACTATTTCTAAATCTAAAAAAGAAAAAAAATTCTACTCTTGATCTACAAACTTCCCAATTCACATCTCTCTGCCTAAACCAGCTACCTATGAGTAGGTAGTGATTTCTGTTAGCTTTCAAAAGTTATGCAAAACGCACTTCAAAAATAAGGACAGTTGAGTGTTAGATTTTCAGAAAATATTTGCTGCTTCATGAGTCTTTGATTTCTTTTTTTTTTTTCTCCCCACCCCTTTCCTACCATTAATCTATACTACTTTGGAACAAATGTTTGCATTAATTGTGCCAACTTTTGAATTAGCAATAGATGAATCTCTAGCGGCTTAAAAATGTGCTTAAGTAAACAACCAATGAATCACATGTTCCTCTAGGGTTTTTTGAAAGTAAACAACATTTTTTTTCCCCCAGTATGAAATAGGACATTTCTATTTTAAAGATAGGCTTTCTGCTTGAGGCTGGAGATAGACATAACTTTTCTAATGACAAAATATAATTTTTTAGAATTCTAAAAGGCAGGTTTCTGGGCTTGAAGAAATCATACTTTTAATGACTTGGAGAAGGGCTGCCCTTTCTGCTAGTACTTTGCTTTACTTTGCATTGTCTTGAGTTTGAAGGTAAGAATCAGGCTAACTACAGCAAAGGAACTGGCATCTGGTACACTGTTGTCTCCTCAGCATGTTCAGTGTTGTGCTGTCCTCTTTGTGTTGCTGTAATATGATGGTATATATACTTAATCTTTCTTTCTATCTGGGCATTCAAAAACTAAAACCAAGTGTAGAGTATAGAATTGGATCACTTCAAGAGATTTTCTAGGCCTTATATGAACTGAATCTTCTCTGGGTGCCAGGTTGTGGGTTTTTTTCCTAGCACTGCATTAGTCATATCGCTTGGCAGTAGAATATTTATTAAGCAGACTATTTTCATCAATTATCTGTCTGTTTTTCACATGTGCCATAAAACCTAGTGGCTTTTCTGCTCCATGTTGTGATGAATCAAGTGGCATTCAGGTGAACGGAAACTATCCCACTTCTGTTCCTAAATGAAAGATGTGGATTGAGGCTTGTACTGAAAGCCACAAGAGTAAATTATTGTCAGTTGCTTTGCTACAGTCGGTACGGTTCTGCTCTTTCCAGTTCAAGTTAAAGTGAAGATGTACTCTATTAGCTGTAAGGACAGCCTTTCTTTGAATAATTATTTTTATGAAGAAATAGAAATGCTTTAGCATTGATGTCAAGGTGTTATATGGAACGAGTGATGCATTCAATATAAATGCAGTTCTGCACTTACATATTTCTCATTTGCATGTATTTAATAATGAAAACAAAATGAAATTTTATGAACAAAGTATAGTGTCTTCCTTGCCCAGGAGAGCTCATGTTCCTAAGTCAAGGCATATGTGTTGGTGAAGACCTCTTTAAAGGCAGAGAGCCTGTTGGAAAGCAATACGTTACTCAAAGACCTGATTTTTTTTAATTTTGTGCTTGGCTAACCATCTGACATTTTTAAAAGATTTTACGTACAGCTTTTTGGAGGGTTGTCACATTTAAGCCACTTGTGGTTTGCTGCTTCCTAGCCATTATATAATTACATTCAACATGGGTCCTGGTCATACGGCCAGGTAAGAAAGCAAGTTAGCTGAGTAGGTGAACTGCATTGATACAGACTTGAAAGCTGACACTTGGTCTTTTGTCAGCTATTAAACCAGTGTGATAGGCTAGGGATGAAATGTTTAATAGTCTTGGCACAGAAGAGTTCAACCAGCAAGCATTTAAAGTTTTTCTGGTAAACAGAAGCCATAAGTAACTGTAAAAGGCTTATCATAAACTGAACGCTGCGTTAACTTAAAACTGAAATTAAATTGTGTGTAAAAGTGAAAGTTTATAGCAGAAGTTCACCAGATGACAACAGCAGCAGCAACAAAAAAATCAATGGGAGAGAAAGGAAACAGCTACACAAATTCCAAACTGCACATGTGATAGCTAACACTGTGGAGATGGTGTTAAATGTAGAGGAGGTGGATGGAAAAACAATAGTCACTCAGAAAAGCGTGTTCTGTACTAACCACCATGATGGAGATTGTGAAAGGAGATCCTGAAGGAGGGACAGAGCCATGGTGGGAGAATGCATCACTGCAAGGAGCCTCCAGCCTGGTGAGTGTGGACCCAAGGAGGAGCACCGGGGCTTGTCCCCACATACAGCTGCTCCCAGAGGAGGCTGCCTACTGGGTAGGCCAAGCCAGCCTGAAGCAAGAAAGATTAGAGTGAGACTAGAAAGCAAAGGGGAAGGAGAGCAGATGCTGTTTGGAGAATCAGGGAAAGGATTTTCTGGATCAGCTGCGTGCTGGTGGGTGCCTTTTTTAGTGGATAGGCGCAGCAGGGTCTCGCACAGCTGGAGGTATCTGATAAACTGTTATTTCAGCACAATTTCCTCTGCAAATAGTCATGATTGAATGGGGAAGGGTCCATTCATTCTTCTTCCTCTGTAACAGATTCAATGAGCCATGATTTTTGAGTTATTCTTACTTTACAGCTGGATAAAATTGCAGAAGGCTGAGATAAAATGGTATAGTGTGAGCAGATGCAACTTTGTTCTCATTAGTTCTCACCTTTCCAAATATTTTCCTTTGCTGTGCGGCAACAGCAACGTAACCTAAAAATATTTGAGTTAGCTTAGCTGCTGGTAAAAGGTATCATTTCAGTATTGTTATTTTGCTACAGTCACTTTGAGTCAGAAAGTGTTGGCTATTAATGTTGTATGTCTCTGCTGCTAATCCTCGGCTTCTGTTATGCGGTAAGGTATGGTACTGCTTGTACTATGAAACAGTGAGGAGTCTGGGCTCATTTGGTCATTCCTGTAAATATTTTCTGCTCTTGATGAAGATGTAAAGGCACTCTTTGCTCTCTGCAAGAAGAGAAGAAGGACTTTTAGACACATGTTTTGGAAATCATTAAGAGGCAGCCCCTGGGGGCTGAGATCTCAGGCTTTATTGAATGAGACTGAAACTATGAGTATGTCTCTTCTGGGGCGTACTTTCTTTAGATAACCCTGATAATAGTCCAGTGGTCTAGCCTCATCAGTACAGTGAACTTAGAATGTGAACGGTATGTGGAGCTGCTGTGGTGGGGCATGCAGCCCCTGCTACCAAAGTGTGAACAGAGTCTGAAGAGTTTCACGAGGGCCAGCAGCATCTCTGCTGCCTCTGTCCAGTCCAAAAAGCCAGGCTGGTTGTTATGCCTCTTCAGTGCGTGCTCAGGCTGATCTGGCTTTAGATGTTGTTTAGTAGCTATTTTATTCCAGCCAGCTTTTCCTGGCTAGGCATGGCAAGTGACCGTGAGTCACTGAACAGGGTTTCTGGGTTTTATTTTTTTGTTTTTTCCTGAATAATATTCTCTTTCCAGTGATCAATCAGTTCTCTGCCTCTCATTTTATGTTGAATGTAACTTCTAGTGTCTCCTCTCTTGTTTAAGAGGAGGCAAACTCATCACATAAACAATACACAGTTCTGTTTGCTTGAGTGTACAACCATAAAAAGAAGTACCACTAAGCTCTGGGAGACTATAGGCAGCAGAAAGTTAATCGCTATTTCCTTGTGCTTTGTGTATCTGTCTCATCTAGTACTCATTAAAAAAGGACATCAGTCCCCCACTAAGTACCACACCAGGTGCTACTTACTTTGAGTGAGAACTGAAGGAACCATCATGAAGGGAAAATTCACATCATTTAAGTGTGCAGTGAAAGCCATTTGCAGTCACGTAGGGAAATATTGTTTTAGAATTCCTATTAGTGAGCTTTCACAGGGATGCAGAATATCATGGTGACCTCCAAACATGAATATGTTTGTTTTCCAGAAGGTAAGGAATTAATAGCTTAGGATAGAATAATGTAATTCAAACTGGTGCTAAATGATGAGTCACTCCCTATCTTCTCTTTGCTTGAGAAGGTTAAGCTCCTTGCAGTGTTGTTAAATCATTTTGACCCAAGTGCTGTATGAGTTTCAAGGAAATACTCCACTCAAAATCATCACCTTCTTAAAAATAGTTACCTTCTAATGTTAGGTCTCTTTGCTTTTACCTCTGACCATAACCAGCTTCTTACTGTTTGTTTGGATGTATTCTGACTTTGAGGGGAAAAAAACATACTTACAAGATGTTGTATATCTAAAGATCAGGTTTATATACAGATTAACTTAGGTATGTCTAAGGTGAATTTCCCTCTGAAGAAACCTGTTTCTTCCTCTTGATTGAT
This sequence comes from Scopus umbretta, assembly GCA_013400535.1. NCBI lineage: Eukaryota > Metazoa > Chordata > Aves > Pelecaniformes > Scopidae > Scopus > Scopus umbretta. The sequence goes on along the minus strand of VZTL01058303.1, from coordinate 6,181 downwards.
AAAGATAGCCTAAGGTGACTAGTTTATACATAGACAACAGACTTCCACAGGCCTATATTAGATTAGGTGAATCCTGCCCAAAGAGACTGACAGTTTGGCTGGAGTGTAGACTGAAGGTAGAGTTTTCCATGGAATAATCCAATGTTTTGATCACTTGACATACAGGTTTCCCCTAATACCAAATTGAAAAAGAAATTAAGACTTATGCATGTTTAAAATATATTTTACTGAAAGTACTATAGGTCTATTTCAGTGAGCAGAAATACATCCTTTTTTTTCCAGATGGGGCTCCTGTTCACTGGAGTGTTTGTGTGGTGCTCAGGGTGATGGCACTTTTGTGGCTCTTGAGTCTCTGTGTTCATTGTGCACCTTTGCTGAACCCTGCAAAAAGAAGCCCTATAGTGTTGCATCTCTTGCAACAGACCACCTTCGGTTGAGGTAGCACGGAGGCCCAACACCCCGCCGCCGGGTCAATGAGCACTGACACCAATATGAGGATGCTACAAATGGCGTTTATTAATAGGTTGCATAGCAATATATACTCAGCTGTCTTTCGTTACCGCCCATAAGCTATACGTCACGAGGGGTAGGAATACACATGTCAAAGGGGAGGCCCCTGTTCTTTCCGTTACATCACGTGATCTTCCGACCGCTATCCCCTACACTATAGTGACTGCATGGCCCACAGTCCCTTTCTAAATTGAGGAAAGCTTTCTTAGTTGGTGCTTTTTTTGTTGTTGTTGTTTTCTTCAGGCATTTGGGTAATTGTGTAAATATAAACTCAAGAAAAATCAGAGACCTATTTGTACTCTTGATGTTCAGAAAATTTGCTGTGGAGTAATACTCTAGCACATAAATGATGAGTAATAGCTTTATTACAAAGTTGGTTTTTTGGTTTTAAAAAAAAAAAAAAACATATTTGTCCAACTTTAAAAAGTCACTGTGAAATATATAGGCACAGATAATATTGGTTTTCTGAAGCTACCTTGAGTGCTAGAAAGACTTTCTTATATTTAATGGAGCAATGTGGTTTGGAATAACATTCTCCTTTTCTGAGCCACTGAGAAAGAAGTGTGGCAAAATGTTTGTAGAGCCGAAGACACCTGCAACAAACAGTGGAGGAACACTGACCATAATGCGTTTCTACCAGTCAGTATATATTTACCAGAATGCTATATAGTACATTTAAAGCTAGAAGTTCTCTTTCTCCTTTCCCAGTGAGGCTAGGAAATAAATTCAGTTTAAGCAAACAAACATTTCCCTGCTGAGAAGTCTGTGCAGTGGCTGTCAGAAAGGACATCTTAATTTATTGGTTACTGAGAAGCTGGCTGGCCCTAGCACACCAACAAAGTGTTTTCTACTGCAGTTGCTCACCATACAAAGTATACCCAAATCATCTTCAGTGCTGCTGGTAGCATTTTTATAGTTCTGGCTTCTGAGAGCAGTCAGTGCTGAGTAGTCCCTGTTTTGCCTTTTTTTTTCTTTGATGAAAGTGGAAAATTTCCCAGTCTGTACGTCTGTCTGATTGATAGTTCTGAAGATAAGATTGACCAATGAAGCTACTGCAGAACTACATTTAGTTGTGGAAAGTGGCATACTCTTTCTCATTATTTCTGTTAAATAGGCAATGCCGATTAAGATCTAAAATTTTGCCTCTGGATAACAGGAGATCACACAGCTCTCTGCTAGGTGATAGAGGCATGCTGTGACCTGTCTGCAGAGCAAGCTCGTAACCGGCTGAGGGGATGCTGGAGCGGGAGACCACGCTACCCTGGATAGAGGAGAGTCAGCAGCACTCTAAGATTTGCTCTACCATCCTCTTCCCTCGCATCCTTATCTGCTTCGCTTATGTTCTATTTCTCAGTAAATCCCTTGATTTTTGGTTGTGATTCCTTTACCAAAAAGGGAAAACTTACTGCAGTATTTGTAGTGCATTGTGATGCACTGGATGAAACTACTAGTTTCATGGATATTTTACTTGATCTCTCTTTAGAGCTGTAGGTTATGCTCCCTTTGTGATATTAAAAGGTTAAGAGGAATACTAACACTATGTCAGTGAAAGCCTCTGGAGAGACATGATCCAATTAGTGCAAACTTTCTGGTAACTGTTGCTTTATAAAATAGTACTGCTTTGAAAATACTGTCCTTTATAAATGAAGGTGACAGAAGGGGAGAAGAAGAGGAGGTCCACGTAGATGCGCCTGTCTTTCCCTCTGCTGTCTGCCCCTCCATGTAGGATTAATTATTTATTGCTGATTTTATTGCTGGGTTTGGGCTGAAGACACTAGTAGCCACCTACTTCACTTTCCAAGATGTACAAGGGGCAAGAGCATGCTGCTTGCAGGCAAAAAATGACTCCTGATCTCTCTCAGGGAAGTTCCAAGAATCTGCTGCTTTGTCTCGAATTCAGAACAAATGGGCTTGGGGTCTTTCAGTGGTTTTGGATGTTATGTTGTGATGTAGTCTCGCTCCATCTCTGGAAATTCAGAAGCTTCCAGGCCTTCTCTGGACTGTCAAGCATTGCTCTGTCTAGATGAGCCTTGCATGTTTTGGCCTCCCTCTCATATTCTGTTGCTATAGCACTGACATCTTGTTCATTTGGAGCATGGACCTGTGGTGGCTCTCCTGGCTCAGGAGAAGGGGAGCATGAGAGGTACTGTGCCTCTGGGACTCCTCTTACACATGGGCAAGAGCCCATTTGTGGGACCTGTGCCCTCTGGCCCTTGGCTGCTGCTTGACTGGCAGCACTGAGGACACTTGGGAGGTTATTTTGTGTATGTGCTTGCAGCATGAAACCCCGGTCCAATGTTTCTTTCTTGTGCATTTGGAGCAGGTGGGGATGGTGTTGGCTTAAAAGTTATCCCCCAGAAGGAAAAGGAGAGAGGCTCCTGAGGAGGGCCATGAGTGCAACAGCACTGGTGCACGTTTGTGAACTTGTGGGTTTTCAGTGAAATGAATGGCATGATTTAACTTGCTTTTCTATTTCTTCTGTTCCTACTTTATGCTGAGCTTTTCTGGTAAAGCATAGTAATACTCTTTCAAAGCATAGTAATACTCTTTCAATTAATATATTTCACTAAGCCCATGTTTGGGCATTGCTACTCTGGAGATCAGGAGTTCCAACAGTTTGTATTCATGTTAGCTGGAAGGCTGTTCAGTGCTGTGGTTTTGGTTGGGTTTTTTTGTTGGGGATTTTGTTTGTTTGGGGTTTTTTTGTTTGTTTTGGTTTTTTTCGTACTGCTGCTGCATGATTCTATTCCCCTTTATGCCAAGTAACTACCACCGAGCTCCACAGACTTCTCTCTTTGCACTAATATCTCAAGGACATGGAGATATCTGTCTCCCCCTGCCCCTTCTTTCTTGATACCATGGATGTAGCTATGATTCCCAAAGGGGGCCTAAGTAAGCTTGCCAATGCCTCCCCCCACACCTACCAAATCAGAGCCCTCCTAACAGTGTTTTCTGTGAACATGCAAACTCTGTCGTCACTATCAATAAGGGAGAACATCTGCTCTTGTCCTATCACCAGCCATCTCCTCCTGATAGCTTTGCTTTCCTCTTGGGTATGCTATCACATAGATGCCTTGTTTTCTTACGTTCTATGTGATACATCCTCAGGGTTTTGAAAAGACCTGTATATTCATCGACCTCTTTTTTATTACTATGTTTCTGTATTCATTTACCCTCTCTTCTCATACTCTGTTTTGCTCAATGATCTTGCTTTTTCCTCTCTGCTACATGAGCATCCTATTTGGTGTTGTCTCGTAGTTCAGATGTGAGATCTGATGAGCCTTTTCCCATCTCCTTATCTCCCTGTCCCTTTTTATTTTCCCTGCAGACTTTCGCAGATTCATTTTGGTTGATTGCGCTTGTGTTTGGCAAGAGCTGCTGGCATAAGCTCTAACGCAGCTTCTTGAAGAATCTTACATCTTTCAGTTCTCTGGCTGCTTTGAGCTTTTAACTGATTTATCACCCTCACATCTAGGAAGCACAGAGATTGTCATGAAGAACAAAAATCCATGACTTCCTGAGATATGCATCTCTACACATCCTGTGGAACAGTATTGTGAAAAGCTTTGCTTGGTCTTTGCTAATGCTAAGCTAGTTTTTGAATGGAGCCTGATATTTATTGACTATCGAAATCCTAATGCTTACCTGTTGTATGAGCTTGCTCAGCATCTCTGTCTCAAAATACATTTCTGAATAACAGTAATAGTTGCTTCTTTTTACAGATTTGTATAAACAAGTATTTTCCATTGGTTTTCATCACACCACATTTTGCCAGCTTTCTTGTTTTGGTTTCTGAGGATTTGATTGTTTGTTTTAAATGAATAAATGCAAAGAGTCTCTTTTCAGGGTGAAAACCTGGGCAGTGAGGTCAGTCCTTCCAGGATTAAGCTTTTATATACAAACTCGGTTATGGAAGGAGAGGTATTGCCATCTTGCAAAGAGCAATGTAAGATGTAGAGGATTTGTTTGTGCGTGGAAGGCTTTTTTAGGCAAGTGTTTTAAAACAAACAAAATCCATACTTGATATGTGCTTCCAATGTAAGCAGTACCAATTTTGTGGACTGCAGTGAGGACTAGGCCCACTCGCAGTGACAGTGCTGTCAAAAATGCTGTAAATCAAACCTCTTGGAGAACAACCTGCTCTAATGAAAAAATAATTAATGTTGCGTAATATTATATGCTGTATATAATTTTAGTCAAATTCCCATTTAAAAATGTTAGTAATTACTTTCCCACTTTTTCTCACAGAATACCATTAGGCTTTAAGTTTTTGTAAAATGCTGTTGCAACACTAGAAATGTTATACTTTCCTTTGCAATATCACTGAAAGGCTCAGAAGTTTCCTCTTTAGCAATAGCAAAAGTGGAATATAGTCAGGTCCTCTCAATTACATCTATATGGGGTGACTTCAGTTGGCTTGAATGTCAGAAAAATTTGTGAGACAGTTCAGGGCCGGAGACATTAGTGGAGTCATATAGTGTGCTTTGTTATGCTATAGTGCCTAAACTTTTTTTTGTGTGTGTGCTGTAGGATATCCAGCATTAACAGCTTTGAGTTGCTGGGGGCAGTATTAAAATACAAATAATTTTGTGCCAGTATCCTTTGTGTTCATCTGTGTTCATGGTGAATATGAGGTTGATTAGTCTAAACCTTTCCGTTGAATTAGAAGTTTTGTGATAAGTTTAAATGCAGGTAGATTTGGGCCCTATTCCAACTTGACTCTTTCCCACCTTCCTGGCAGGATAACATGTTCTTAGTTTTTTGTAAGTTATTTGCTGTGTGCATATGAAGAAAGTATTTAGAATACAAAACTATTTAGAAAACCTTATTTAAACAACTGTGCCCAACAAAAGTTTTCTGTCACATCTAGTTCAAATTTGGAAAATGGGCTGTAGGATAACAGGGAGCCTTTACCTGGCCAATACCCAAGCTGTGCACAATTTGAGTTACTGCCTAGCCAATCTTAATGTCTAAAAGTTTGTCAGACATTAAGGAATATTTTAGAAATTAATCTCTCCTGCCTGACACTTAATACTGTTATCTTCCTAGACCTTCCTTTGCAAACAAGAGGTTTATCTCGGTTATAATAATATAGTGTAATTAAGTGGATGAGTTTATTAATTAGCATTATAAAACTTTTAAATTAAATGTAATGCTGAAGGGCCTCCCAAGGTCTAGCCATGCTGGAGATTTTTGTGTTTGTATACATCATTCTAAAGAGATAAGAAGATATAAAAGATTAGTGTAACTGGTGACTCTTTTTTCACTGCTTTACGATCCTATGATTTGAGTCATCAGCTTTAGCTGCGTTAGACGGTGGATTTAATCCTGAATTTCACCCCTTAGCTCTGAGTTCTTGCAGATTAGGGAAGGCAGTGCTTCCTTAGTCTTCATCAGACTGAATGTACATTCCAAATATACATTACATTTCAGAGCACTCCATGTGTGTCTGTTGTGCTTGTGCTGCAAGGAGCCTTCTGTTGTTCCTGTGTTTTGTTTCACTTCTGGTCTCCCTTTCCCTGGGCTCTCTTTGCTGTTGGACAATTTCTGACTGACTGGGAGCGGGTGGTGAAGCTCTGCTGGCTTGTTTCCTAATCCATTAAAACAAGTTGCATGTCCAAAGGACCATCTGGACTGAACCCCCTCAGCTCCCCAACCTCTAGGCTACTGC
>VZTL01058302.1:50026-64740 GCA_013400535.1 Scopus umbretta | reverse complement strand
ACCAGCTTTGTTGCCCTCCTCTGGTTGCATTCCAGGACTTTCAGATCCTTCTTAAATTGTGAGGCCCAGAACTGCACACAGTACTCAAGGTGAGGCCGCACAAACGCTGAATACAGCAGCACAATCACCTCTTTTGACTGGCTGGTTATGCTGTATTGTATACCCCAAGATGTGGTTTGCCCTCTTAGCTGCCAGGGCACACTGCTGACTCGGATTGACCCTGCTGTCAGCCAGAACCCCGTGAACCCTTTCTGCAGGGCTGCTCTCCAGCTACTCCTCTCCCAATTCATACTTGTGCCCGGTGTTACTCCATCCCAGGTGCAGAATCTGGCATTTTTTCTTGTTCAGTTTCATGCCATTGATGATTGCCCAGTGCTCCAATCTATTTAGATCCCTCCGCAAGGCCTTTTGTCCCTCAAGAGGGTTAACAGCAGCTCCCAGTTTAGTACCATCAGCAAATGTGCAAATGGTGCATTCGACTCCTGCCCCCAGATCACTGATAAAAATATTAAACAGAGCTGGCCCTACAATTGAGCCCTGAGGAACACCACTGGTGACCAGTCGCCAGCCAGATGTAGCCCCATTCACTGCAACCCTTTGCGCCCTGCCGGTCAGCCGGTTGTTCACCCAGCGTACCATGTATCAGCTCATTCCACAGCTGGAAAACTTGTCCAGAGGGATGCCATGAGAGACAGTACCAAAAATTACTAAAATCCAGAAAAAATACATCCACTGCCTTCCCTTCGTCCACTAGGCAGGTGACCTTATCATAGAAGGATATTAAACAGGACTTCCCCTTTGTGAACCCACATTGACTATGCCCGAATATTGCATTGTTCTTTAAATGTCTTTCAGTAGCACCCAGTATGATCTACTCCATGATTTTTCCAGCTACTGAGGTTAGACTAACAGCTCTGTAGTTTCCCAGGTCTTCCCTCACACCCTCCTTGTAAACTGGAATAACGTTGGCTAGCTTTCTGTCTGCAGGGACCTCCCCAGAATCCCAAGACCTTTGGTAGGTGATTGAGAGGGTGCTGCTGTAACATCCACTAGCATCTTCAGTACTCTGGGATGAATCCCATCAGGCCCATCATCCCATCAGATGTTTGAAAACCAAGTATGGTTTGGATTTCAGTTCTGTGGCTTATCTCATGTCTATGGCATGTTCCTAACTAGAAAAAATGCACAAAATAAATCTGCATGCAACATGAGTCCAGTTGCCCACATCACCCGTTTTGTGCTTGTACTGAGATGGGCTATTCATTTGTGGAGATCTGAATTTAGGACCTAGAGATGTTCAGAAAACCTCTTAGATAATAATATTCCAGGACTTAGCAAGTGTTTGTAGCAGTACTGACATGGGCAGAGTAGGAGGCAAATCCTAAAATCCTTACTTAATATTTTCTTAGTTTTTACTGAAACAAAATTCCTGCTGAAGTCAACAGGGGCTACCCAGGGAATGTTGGGCAAGGCCTATTCTCCACTTACTGACTTTGGGCTCTTATTTCACCATTTATTTATTTTTTAATGAATTTTACTTCCCCCTTTTATTAGCTTGAAACAGCTGACAAGCCACCATCTGAGGCACTTATAAAAACAATGATACTATTAGGCAGCGATTTGTGGTCTATGACACAGGACCACTTAACTTCGCTCAAAACTGCATGATATTGATTAAAAATAAAACAAAATAAAATAGAACAGTCAGGAAATAAAGAATATATAATAGGTACAGTGTTTCCAGCTAAGTGCTGCTTCCTTTCTGCTCAGTGGTAATTTGTTATACTAAGTGTTGTACAATCCGAGGTAGGGTGACAAAGAGCATGCTGCTTACAACGTTAAGACAGCAGTTGACATCGGGAAGGTAGATGACTACCTGTGCAGTATGGCATGCAGCACATTACAATCTGGTGAAATATTGCAGTACACGCAACAGATTCATAAACAGGAATGAATGGGCATTAGTCAGTGGCTCCATGAGATTTGGGAACAAATATGTATTTAACTTAAACAGCAGTGTCTTCTTATTAGCAGAGCACAGTGGGTTGTCAAACTGTCTCTTCAGAAATGCTAACCAGACGTTTAATGTTAAGTTACTGCTAGAGAATGTTGGAAGTGCATATGTTGATTCAAAATGCTCATCCTAGCAGGGAAAAGCACTTATGTCCCCAGCATACATTTTTTTCCTGGAATGCATGTACACACATCAGTGGTTTCTGTCTTTCTGAATCTGCAGATCCTTAACAAATTTTCAGGGAAGACGTGCAGCTCTACACAGCAGACTTCAACCTGCCGACGACAGGCTTGCTTCTTTTAGGTAACTTTTGCAGACCTCCAAGAGCACAAAAAACCACTACCTGAGAGGCACAGCTATCTATATGTGAAGAGACCCTAGTATCACAGCTGAAGAGCAGGGAAAGCTGCTTTCTCACATCCAGCTGAACTTTCCACTGAAACCAATGCTTGCTTTACCGTTGATGCCAGTATGACAGCTGAATAGAGGCAAAAGGACTTTTGAAAGCCCCACCTGTAAGGTAAAGCCAGAATACATCAACTAAAAAAAAAATCTGAAAAGGTGAATATAGAAAGACTGAGACTGCAGAGATTAAATCCCCTTAAAATTAATTAAGAATATAAAGCAAATAAAGTAACTGGAACCTGTACACAGAAGTAACTACAGACAATAAATTTTGTAGTATATTCGGGCGAGTAGACAGGGAACATAGTAATTGGTGGAAGTATTGTATTAATGAAAACCATGCTCATCTTAATGATAAGCCCATGTACCAACGCATTTCTAATTTGCTGCCCAACTGGCTTTCTTGAAAGAGATATAGCCCAGTGATTACCTTACTGCTAATCTAACTTTGCTACCCCTGGCAGTAAAATAACAGCATCAGTAACAACCGGAAGTCAGGTCAACTACCATGCTTTTGGTGCGGTCAGTTATTAGGGGCTACAACAAATTACCCTGGCTGTGGGCTCGGGGCGACATTCAGCTGTACCATCATTCAGTGTGAGGTGTCAAGTGAGCATCACCCTGGCTCATTCAAGCAGCACCCAGGATGACTGAACTGTGGGTCAGTCCTGAGGGAAATCCTGGCCTCAGAAAAGTCAAAGGGAGTTTCTCTACTGACTTTAATGGGATCAAGATTTCACCTAACAGGATTATAAAGGCTACAGCTTCTCTGACAGAGATACAAAATTAGTGAACACAGTAGGGCAGTGCCTCTGAATTTCAGTCAGGCATTTGATACTGTGCCTCATAAAAGCCTGCTATAAATATCGACTCACACTGACTAAGACAGGAACACTGCTGCACTGATTGAAAGCTGCTGGCAAATGGCAATGGATCAAGCTGGGGAGAAGTGTCTGTGACAACAGTTCTCAAACTTTCTTCTTGTATCCTAGAGGAAAGCACAGTCTGTGCCTCCACACTATCAGGAACACTGCCAAAGGACACTTTCCACCCACCAAAGCAAGGGGTGCTTTACCGTAAGATGGAGAGATGATGCCCTTTGTGAGGCTGAGCCATACCAGGTGGGTGTTTGCACTCAGTATTGTGACTGACCCAAGACAGCCTCGGCAGCATCACTGTCTCCCACCCTGGGATCCCAGCTGGGCCCTGCTCTGACACCCCAGCCCTGACTGAATCGACTCTGCTGCTTGTTCCAGAGATAAACTGGGAGCAGTCTGCATGGCTTTCTCTGACTGAATTCTGCCTCCATTAAGGCCCTGAGAAGTTCTGCTACTGACTCCAAGGGGAGCAACAGTTTCTGGCCCCTGCCGTTTCCCTCTGTTCCTGCTTTGCAATTCTGCTTGTCTCCCTCTCTGGGTGGGTGCTACTGCATCTGCAAGTGTGCTCCTGCCCCAGCCTTTTCCTTCCTGCCACACTTCCTGCTCCCCTCCCTAGGGTTTCTTCTGTATAATGAACAGAGAACACTACGAAAAGAAAAATTCAGGATAAAAACTTGGCAAAGCTTCCTGGCAAAGACATCTTGGCTTGCTAAACAGACTTCCAGTGGAATGCAAGAACCCCAACGTTGACAATTACACAAATAAGGACTATGCTTACTGTAACGTAAAGGCTCTGACCCTCCATCATGAATGTCAATTGAAGTTTTGCTTTAGACTTCAGCAAATAGGCACAACCCAAGCACATGACGCTGTGCTATACAGCAAAACACCCCACTGGACCATTACTTTTGATCCTGTCAGGGGCAGGGCTGCATTTGCAAGACACTCAGGAGACTTGAATACTGCTTCCTCCTCCATCCTCAACCTAATGAGTGACTTAAGGCATGTTGCACCTTTGTGCCCCTGTTTGTCTTCCCTATCCTTTGTGTTCCATGGAGAAATTCATCTTCTTTGTAAATTAATATGAAAGGCAGGAGTGAAAAGAGCTTGTGTCAGAGCCAGGCAGAAGAAAATTAACGTGACTATAAAAGCAAGTATTTAAAAAGGCAAAACCATGCATTTGAAAGGTTGTTACACAAGAGACATCCTCCATCTGCACTGTAGTATCGGCCACAGAGAGTACTATGTTAACCACAGTTGCTTTGCACATCACCTTTCAGCCTCAGGGCTGAACCCATTACATGGCCCCTGGGAACATACATTCCCCGAGACCCGGGGTTGGGTTACTGTTCTGTACTGCACTGCAGCTGACTGTGGAATGAACGGTCATGCTGAGGAAAGCAAACAAGACAGCCTGCAAGGTCCTGGTGATCACTTTCAGCTATGAGAAAGCTTCTTTATTTTTATACCTTCTGTTTAACTGCTAACTCTTTTGTTTGAAAGCCACAACAGCAGAAAGCATACTGCAGGCATAACACAGAGACATCAAAGCAGACAGAAAAGGTAGCAGCAGGACACATTTTCCAGAGGATCATAAAAAGGAACTTAGACGAGCTCCTGCATTTCAGCCAGGAATACCTTCAAAAGGCCATTTTGGCACAGGGTGTAAAGTTGGTTTGTTTTTTTTTTACCCCCATTTGCAAGTGGGGTAGAGGTGTGTGTCCCTAGTTGCATCAGAGACTTCCAGGGACTGCACAGGCTCTAGAGACTTTGGAAAACAGAAGGTTTTTGAACACCCCAAGTTTGTTAGCATGCTTTTAGGAATGGAAATTATCCCTGTGCAGGAGATAAAAAACATGCTAAACCATGTTCAGAGAAAGGAGCTAAAATCAGAGAAGGCAACTGAACCAGTCAGGGCTGTATATGTGCTGAAGCAGGTGGTGCTGTCAGGACAATGAGACATGAAGTAACAATAACCTTAGTCACAGAAGCAGAGAAACTAAGCAGGTAGCTTAACAGATGTAGGACGTGGATGAGACTGGCTTAAGGACTTTGGAATAAAATCTGTGCTTGATACCTGACTTTGACATTGACCTCCTGTGCCCTCTGGGCAATTCATCTTGGTTAAGTTCCCTCCTCGGTCAGCAAAGTCAGCAGTCTGTGGGGAGGTGGAGGAGGGGATGACACACAATTTTCTTTTCACTCCTGATATGGAAGATTTTTTTTTTAACTATGTGGTTTAAGCTCCCTCCCACTACTCTTCAAGCCAAAGACATTGGAGTAATCATGTCACTAAGGACAATACTTCAGATCCAAAGCAAGGAAACAGCTCCTTCCCTTGCTGCAGTGACCATAGAGCAGGAAGCTCAAAAAGCCTACATCTATGATTTCATAATTCCAAAAGCTCGCCTCAAAGCCATGGGAAATACGGCCATACCAAAAAGGTTCCCACGTCTGCTGGTATCTGTTGAAGGATACCTATTCATTAGCCTATGGTAACCCAGAACCCCACAGGCATTCCAGCCTACTTCCACTTCCCAATGCTACTATCATTCAGAAGCAAGAACACTGCCTTCCTCCGACACGGGAGGAAGGAATGTAGTCTCCCCTGAGCTGCTTGAATGTGCAGTTCCCTATTGAACCAAGTCAGAGTGTACATTTATGACTGCTTTTACTTCACATTTACTTTACGTATGTGAAGCTTTGTGTCTGGCATGAAAGAGTAAGAAACTGTTGCCTATACATGATTTTTTACTGCACTGGCTTGAAGAAAAGATGGTAGCCTCATTAAGAATCTGCTGCTTGTTTGAGAATTTCTGCTATTCTCATAGAAATAAATTCAGACCCATTTCTTCAAGGGCCCTGGGAAACAAGCAGGAGCAGGAGGGCTCTGCTGCAAGGAGTCCCGTGTCGATGCAAACACTCTACTCAGTGCAAAAGGGCTGGAGGAAGCATGGCATTAGTGCTCTGAGAAGGGATAATAACATCACAGAAGGCACATGAAAAGCCCCGGCATTGACTATTTTGCTCCCTGATGACCCCATTCACAATTGCACAACACCCCTATGATTCTCATAATAGGCAAGGACCAGTCTACATTCACCTGTCTTCATAGTGATCTAATTGGTGAAAACTGCCATTGGCCTCAATTGGCCAGAAACATCGGTGCATTCCCACAGCAAACCCCAGCTTGGAATCACCAAAGTAAACCTACGCACTTTTATGATTAGAGGTCACATCTGGTGTGGGAAGGAGGATGTGAGTAGGAAAAAGATTGGATCCACCCAGCCTGCCATGCCAACATCGAACTGCTGTATCAGAGCACACACTGAACATTCCCACAGAAATTATCAGCAATGGAAGACTGACAGTGCCAACATGTTATTAAACAGTCGTCACTTGGATCAGAGTCAACATCTTGCTGAACTGAAAGGGTAGATGAATAGAGCTGCCCTCTATATTCTCAGAAGGCTATCTGTCCACATGTATTTGTTTGGAAGACAAGAGGTTTGAGCCAGACTTCTTCTTCCTTCCTTTCTTTTTTTATTTCCTTATTTCCTTCCTTCCTTCCCCCCTTCCTTGCTTTCTTTCTTTCTTTCCTTTTTTTAAATGCAGACTCAGAAATTGTTGGAGCTATCACAGAGCTTCTGATGCCTACCAACCAAACTCTGGGTCTTGTTCCTGGACAGAATTCCCACACGCCCCCTCCACCCTTTCTACATACTTACCATAATGGTGTGATGTGGGAACAGGGCACGGACAGACTTCACGAACTCCACAAAGTGTTCTGAATAGCCATTTGCCACATCCAGGCAGATGTATCTGATAGGTGGTATGGCCTCTAGAATACTTGTTAACTTGTCCAAATCAGCTTTTCCACTACCTGAGCTTGCTGCTACATGCTAGAAAGACATGGAGAACAAAAGGGAGTAGTGGTTTGTAGAAACTGGGATAAACACACACGTTGTATGTCTTTTTCTGCATAGTCTTGGGAGGACCTGTGCTGGAAACTAGTGAAAATCATACGAAATAAATCATATGAAATAAATACCTTCCTGGGAATACAAATGTCTCACTCCTGTTTTGTTTAAAGGCTCTAAATTAAAGCAAAATTAGCATTTTATCACCTCTTCATTCACAAGTGGATTCTCATAGGCAAATATAATCACCTGAGATGGATGAAGGTTCAGCTGTACTCACAGTAACACAAACACAGAAGCAGCCCTAACTTGGTATACTTCCAGGAAGGCAGAGTGGCAAAATCTGCGGCACTGTCAGGGAGTGGAATCTGAGTCTTTAAGTTCACCGAACATGCCCTTGATCTACAGGATCACTGAATAGTTGAGTTTGGAAGGCACCTCTGGAGACTGTGTAGTCCAACCCCCTTGCTCAAGCAGGGTCAGCTATCATTGAAAACAAGCAGATTGCTTCCTCCTTTGTCCTCCTATGAGTTCTTTCCGACAGAAAAATAGTTTCCACAGCTGTTGGCCCACAAAACCTCTGCAGAGATCCAAGGTCACAGAGCAAGTCAGTATTTAATCACTAGGAGATCCTACTCCAGTGATTATGAACCACAAATAAGCGAAGTGCCAAAGTGTTCAGACACAGTATATTCCTGGGACCACTTTCTACCCTATAGTGGCATATAAGCAACATTGATGAACCTGAGTGATAGGCTGGTTTTCAGATAATCCTGTAATCAATAGTCTTTGTTATATAATTCTAAATGTGCCACAGGTAAAGATACAATACAGCTGTGTGGTATTCTTCTCTATACATAAAAGGTTTCAGAACGGCACTGAACTCCAAGGAAGAGGGGAGACAGCCAGGCATGCACTTATACTGCCTCTCCCGGTGTAGAGGCCTGCCAGAAGAACACAGAAGAAATCTGGATATGAAAAAGTCAGAACTTCAGTCAATGTTTACATTTAGTAAATGGTGTTTCTCTGTAATGGCTCAGGCTAGGACCCGGTGAACAAGTGGGGCAGCACAGCTAGCAGTAGCACAGCATGAGCTCTAATGCAAGGAGGACACACATGCTCTGACAACTTTCAATGCTCATCTCTGCTTGGGCCCAGCACCTGGGACCCTCCAGCCCACAGGCTCCATGTCCGCTTGCACACCTGATAGCAAAGACTCTACCTAGCACAAGGGCATGCAGGGCCACCTTGTGGTTGGGTTATTCAAGGCTATTCATGTTTGTGGTCTTGGGCTTCTCTCTCACCAGCACCATCACAACAGCTCCCAACAGCAACAAAAGCACAGCAGTTAGACCTATTCCCAAGTATTTCCTTTTTCTTTGTCCAGGATACTTTTCTTTTTCCATTCCAAGCATATATAAACGTCACTTATTTGCATCTTAATATAAGCACTTTCATAATGGACTCACATAGCTATTCTTTTTAAATCAGGACAAACCACTTCCCGTGATGTGTTTAAGAACAGCAAATATCTTCATTCCCCGAAACCTCACTTGACAACAGTATTCCCAAGAGACTCCAGTGTATGTGAGTTCAGAACAAAGCAATAAACCATAATAATTTACAGTACGAAAATGTACCTCAAGGCATTCTGGGTGATTGGCAGCAAACAGTTTCCATTCTTCCAGAGAATAATGCTTGTGAATTGCAGTGAACATTGCATGCTAGCAAAAATAAGAAAACTGATATTAATGTCCAAGTTAGTCATCTTTCCCTCAGCTGTGGAATAACAAGATATCAGAAATTCCCATTTTAAGTATAGGCTCATCCTGCTTGAAAGAAACACTAACAGTGCATAGCAGACCAGGCAACTCCAAACAGCTCTTCAAAGGTAACTTAGATGACTTTTCAGGATCAGGTTTCTGGTGTTTTTCATGAAGCTGTGGTCAATATTTTGAATGTGCTTAAGCACTGCAAGAAATTAAGGTGAGCCTTGAGGCCAGAGGCTAATTAACTGGTAACTCCTGACTGCTGCAGTTTTATCCAGTAACCTACATTTTCAAAACCATTGTCAGCTAATAATTTTTTTCTGGAAAGGAGCACAATATAGGCCTCAAAAACTAAGCTCTAGAAGCTCCACCTGAAGCTGAGCTACACCCAAGATGGAAGCTTCCCAGTAAGCATCTCCTCTGAAGCTATCTTATATCTGGAGCCCTGGTCTCTGGTAATAGTCAATACAGTCTCTGGTAACTGTATTGCTGTAAAAGCATAGCTGCTTTGCAGTGCAACCACATCTTCTTGTTCTGGATTTTTTAACTCATGCCCCCCTGCTCTCCAATAGCTAAAAATTAGCAAAGTAATATTAGCAATATTGTAAGTAATAAGCAAGTAATAATAAGTAACTATTAGCAATAGTTAAAAATTAGCAAAGGCTGCTCACTGTCACCCAGTGGCTTCCCAATTGTTGCAGAAACGAGAATCAAGACTTACTTTTGCCATAACCACAGCCATTTCAAATGTTCCCACAGTGTCCATGTTTGCCACTATAATGGGAATTCCTGTGTATGTCTGCTTGGAGTTGCGGAAGGTGAAGGTGCGCGTGAGGTCGACCTGCAATGAATAGGCACATGTTCTTTTAAGTAATTGACTGCAATCTAAAAAGAGGTTTGCCCCTGACTTCAATACAGCAGGTTGGGACACTGCTTCTTAATTTTCCATACATTTCCTGTTCTTCCTCCTTTCATTCCACTACTACCTCACTTAATTTATTCATTTTTTTACAACTTCTGCCTTCCAAATAAGAAAGAAAATATAAATTAATGTTTTCTGTGTTAAAGGGAGTTCTTGCCAAAGAAAATGAGAATCAAAATTAAAAAAAAAAAAAAAAAAACCAAACAAACAAGTTAGAAGCAGTTGGAAAAGAAAGAAAGGACAATGAGGACTGTGGATTATTTTATACAGAAGTAACATCAGCTGTTTGTTTGCCTGCCTGAGAAACCCAAGTTGAAGTCCTAAGTCCACAGAAGTCAGAAATGGAACTCCCTCTGTCTCCAGGGCATAGGGGACTTTGTCCCAGTCTTTAATGTAAATGACAATATAATAAAGCAAGCTCTTACTTTTGGCTGTGCTTACCAGTGCTCTTGCCATAAAATATGAACAATCATATCCTGGCTTATTAAACCATGAGGCTGCTAGTTTCTAAGTTAATTTCTTACAACTGCGTCAGCCTTCACCTTCAAAGTTATTTCTTCTTCAGCATCCTCAAGCGATCATGGTAACATCAGGTATTTTGTTCCTTACATTTGCAAGAGGTAATATCAAATGTAGATCAGTTCCCATTGGTCTACTTAGCATCTTGCAAAAGGGGGAAAAAACCCTCAAAGAAATGCACAACTGTAAGACATTAGGATGGTCTCTTTAGCAACAGTGAAAATGAAGTCTCTTTCGTAGTTTTCATTACTCCTCACTTCAGCTTTAATCCAGGAACATCTGGAGACCTGAACTGAACTGAACTCCATCACCAGAAAGGAAGCAATGTAAAAAAATACAGGACTTTGATTATTTATTTACAACATATTTTGAGCACTGTCACATTGCAGGCTACATTCTGATTGATTAATATGGTGGGGGGTTTATTACCGATTTGTGTAAGAGAAAAAAAGTTGGTGCCTCACTGTTACATTGTGAAACAGGTTCTCATTTTGTGTAAGGTCATAAGGGAAGGGTCACTTTGGTGAACAAGCCAAGATACATCTTAAGGGGGACCCACCCTTTTTCCCATTTTCTATCAGAAAGGCCCAATTCTCTACCCATCACTGATGACATAACATTCTTATGGGAATTTCAGCTGCAGCTAACATGAGAAAGTAATATGAGGAAGATAGGTATGAAATAGGTATGAAAATCTAATGTATTTTACTCCCTTTTTAATGCAATGTATTAACTAGAACCAAGGAAAAAAAAAAAACCAGATAGAGTTATCACACAACCAGTTCTACACGGACAATAGTACCAGAACCACTGCATTACGGTTTTACAGAGGAAAAACATCTCTTTCAAACGAACTTAAGAAATAAGTAGAGAAGAAGGGTATGTTTAAGAAAAGACTGAGGCAAGATGCAAAGCTATGCAGGGAACACAAGGCCATTACTCTTTCAGTGATTCTCACCTCCACCTACTGTAACTTCTCATATGTGACTTCCTTTAGCCAGCTGGCCAGGTGGATCTCATGTAATTATTCACACAACTGATAACACTCTAACGACAGGCATTTATGAGGGATAACTGTGGGGCTTCCCCTAATGAGGCTTTTGTTCTAGAAGAACAAGAGAAATGGCTCACTGGGTTGGAGATCTTTATGTGGTGCCCTACTTCTCCAAACAGCCAGTACCAGATGTCCGAGAAGGGAACATAAGAAGGAGGCAAGTTTTGAAAGACTTTTTCCCTAGCCTACCTTTCCAGGTTCCAAGAAGCTAATGCTTAGAGACCTTCAAATACAAAGGTCTCCTCCAAACCATTGTGCTAAATAACCACTCACAGACCAAGAACTTGCCTTGTAATTTTTTTAATCCTTCACACCTTTAGCCTCTCCAATATCCCATAGCAATAAATTCCAAAGATGAGTTATATGTTGCATAAAAACTATGATCTTTGTGTGGGAATTACATTCAGTGTTTCCTACTTCTTTTTTGAGAGACAACAGCCACTTCTCAGTTTCACCTTTTCCATTCCACTCCTCACTTCATAGACTTCTAGCATATCCTCCGCAGCTGCTGCTTCTCCATACTAAATAGTCCTCCTATGTTTAGCTTTTTCTTCATGTGGAAACCAGTGAATACTGCTGATAGTCCTGGCTGCCATTCTCTGTACCTATTTTAGCATATTATGCTGTTCTTATGAAGGGATCACCAGAACTGTGTACTCAAGATGAACAAGGAGCATCACAAAGCTAACTGTTTTTCCTTAGTTCCTCTAGCAGCTCTTCCGACCATCTCTTTGTCTCTTTCCTGAGTGGTAACAGCTAATTTATAGCTTATTCTTCTATGCAGTATGAGAAAATAACTTCTGACTCGAGGACTGCTCACCATCACTCAACAACAGTTAAAGTTTCTTTAGAAAGAAAATCATGAGATTTATTTTGTAACTCCTACCTAGACCTTCGACATACAAAAGTACTAGGACATTGGCTGTTCCGTTAAAGCTCCCTGGACTTATTTGAATTTACAAATTTAAATTAATGACTAGACTTCCTACAGGGCAGGTGAACTTAAAATGGAGAGCCTGCAGAAGCAAGTTCAGCAAAGGCAAGCATTGCAGTCTATGTGAGTACCAAGACCCCCACCTAATGCTGCTCCCACTCCAATCATTGCTTTAACCCATTTTGACACTGGAATTCAAGCTTCAAATTTTCTGTTATCTTTTCAAAAAAAGAGAAAGCAATCATGGAAAATGAAGACATTGAAAGGAATCATAAACAAGTACCAACATAGCAGCCCTACAAGAAGAGCTGCAAACACCCCAAATCACTTCTCTAAGAAGCTGACAATCCTAGTTACTGCATAAAAAGCTATCCTTGCGCAAAATGAGGCATTCACACCAGTGAAGCAGACGCTTGCTGATACAAGCTTCAAAGCAGCAGCTTGCTGGGTATCAGGCACTGTAGCATGCTGCCTCTGTTCCTCTGCCAGAATTATTTATTTATATTCTTGTTTTGAAGCAGACTGGGGCTGTCCGTTTCAGATCTGGCTCTCACAGACGCTGTTTATTCCTGTTGCTACAGCCTCAGTGATGGTGTCCAATTTCTTAACCTTCATCGGTTTTCACTGACCCCCCCTCATGACATGCACTTTTTCTCATGTGAAATGTTTTTAACAGTTCATCATAGCCACCCGTTACAACCCTGACATATCAGCTCGCATTCCTCCTATCGTTTTCCCTTCCCAGCAGCCCTTCTTTCCACAGCCTGCAGGCAGCTAAATATACAAAACACTGCACTTGAAGGAGCCATGTGTCACTCGGTGGAGCACAGCTCCACCTGTTTGCCAGGCCAGCACAGTGAATTTTAAAGAGGTACCATAGGTCCCCAAGCACATGGCCAGAAAGGGCCTACAGGCCTTGGGAGCAGTACTTACAGACAATGAGGAGTTACTCAGCTGGGACACTGTTCCTTGTAAATTAAGAATGACTAGCCTGAGACTAGCTTTTGACTGAGAGGGACTCTCCAATCTTACACCTTCATAACGGCAAAAAAATTTTGCTTGGTTGTTGCCCTCAAAATGCCAGGTCATAGGCATACACACGGCCACCGTGCTTCCCTCCCCAGTCTCGTTTCCTACCTCACTTGCTTCATCTTGGTCTCTCTCTCTTACAACTCCACTTCCCCTGAAGAAAAGCTTAATCCTCTTTCCATCCCCCAACACAACGTAATTCCTTCTAAATCCTTTGTTAACCTTGGGGTTACGTGAGGTAAGCCAGAAGGCACCTTCAATCCTGAGGCAGCCATCTTTTTTGTAGAGGCAATCCTGACGGGATTTCCTGGGGTCTTTCCTGATCCCTGCTGAGAAATAACTACAGCAATATCCCGGCTAACAGTGGCCCTGGGCCAGCAGGGACGCGGCTTTGGCCACAGGCGGGGACGGCTGGGCTCTGCCAGCACAGGTCGTGCAGCAGGCAGGAGGCAAAGTTGCGGGGGTTAACGTAAGTGAGGGTGAATCGCCCCCCACCACCCCAGGCTTCCACCTGATGGGATCCCAACCCCGGGGCACCCTGTGCCGTGTGAAGCACTCCCCAGCACCTTTGCTGGCCGCTTTTTATTACTACTATTTTTTTTAAAAAGAGCACGTCAGCCACTCGGTAACAGCACTGCCCGCAACCCCCGAGGGCTGAGGGCAAAGGAAGATGCCTGCCGGCCCAAGCTGCGGGGAGCACACCCGGACACCCCCCTACCCGGGAGAGGGGCTGGCAGAGCTGCCGGTTCACCGCTGCCCCTACGGCAGGCAGGCAGCCCCCACGGAAACCGGCGGTCACCCCCCGCTCAGCGCCGCAGAAATCCGCAGAGGCACCTGTTAGGAGCAAACAACCCGTCCCCGTCGTCGTTCGTCCGTCCGTCCGTGTGTCCCCCCCCCCCCCCCCCCCCCCGGGGTTTTATTTTTGCTGAGGAGCGGGGGAGGACAGCGCGGCACCGGCTTGCAGCGCCCGCCGCCTCCGAGGGTCGCCTCGCCAAGGGGCGGCGGGGAGACGCCGCGGGCTCCGGAACCCCGGCCCCCTCCTCGCAGGAGCAGCGGCATCCTCCCACCACCCCCCCCCGCTTCCCCGCCACGCAAAGGGCGTTTCGATCGGGGAGGGCATTGCTACGTTAGACTGGGGAATAAAAATAAAGCAGGGAAGGAAGGCGGGTGAAGGAAGTTAGGCGCTGAGAACGGAGAAAAAAGCATGCTGGGTTTGAATGCCCCCACCTCTGATCTGCTTTTGAGGCTGCTTCTTTTAGGTCTGAGCAGG
>VZTL01058302.1:23725-49966 GCA_013400535.1 Scopus umbretta | reverse complement strand
GAGGTATTTTGGGCGGCTGCGGCACGGCCCAAAACTTTGTGCCTCCAACCTTATAAAAGGCCAGCCTTTGGTCTCCCTGGGCTCTGGTGGAAATCTTGACTTTCTGGGGTGCTTCACCCCAAGCCCAAACTTGTCTCCCTCCCTCCCTGTCATCTTCTGGTAAAACCGAGTGTTGGCTGGCTCCTGGGACCCTCCAAGCTGGTTCCCCATCTGACCGTGGAGCAAAGGGCTGGTGCGCATTTTCGGCGTTAAAAACGTTGAGAAAATGTGCAGCTGGTTGGTCATAGGAGAGCGGTCATGGCACCAGCCACCTGGAGCTGCCCCGGCACAATAATATCCTATTTCAGTACATGTAGAGAAGCAACAGGGAGCTTTTTTTTTTTTTTTTTTTTGGCCCTCCATGGCACAGGGGAGCCTGATTTGTGACTTTATATGCTCCATTTTCAATGGCTAGCCATTGTTCAACATGCAGTCGCAAAACCCCCATAGCAACAGAATTACACGTGCTGGGTCCATCTACATCTGCTGGCACAGGGATCAATGCAGGGTTATCAGATATCATATGAGATGACTTTCACAGGAGCTTTGTGCCTTGAAGTCTATTTAATAATGAAGTCAGTGGGTTGTAAGGTTTGGACTTCTTTGGAAGACGCGTAAGTTAAGCCTTGTCAGTGACTGGAAACCGAAGCACGGGAGGATCGTGGCTGGCTTCCCTTCCTCAGACACAGTGCAGGATGAGGTAGTGCTTTCTTCTTTATCTGAAAGTTGCACACATCTGGTCAACACCCTGCCTCCAGCAGAGCTCTTTTACACCTCTTTGTCCAAGTGTCCCAGATAATTCAATATGACCAAGCATGAGGCCTGGGCTTTACACAGCAGGCAGGGCATTTGAGGGCTTGCACTTTTGAAAGGCCAGGTTGAGGGGCCTTGAATCTGGTTTCCAGGAAGCCTTGAGGCTTCAGGACTCCAAATGATGTTCCAGGAGAGCCTTGCCACTGTGGGTGTTTCCCACAGAAATAGTCAGGTGAAACAGGACCCTTTATAATTAGTCTCGTCTGCATAACAAAGGCTAGTTGCTTGGTGATTTCTCCACTGGATTCAACAATATAACAGAACTGCTAAAATTTATCCTTCAGACAGATAGCCACATCTCCCACCATTTACTGTTCAGTAATAAATGAGCATTTTGTTCAGGAGCAGAGAGTACTGATGAGAATGGGTTCTGTGAAAGTGGCATGCCTGTAGCAGAGGAGTGAGAACGGAGGAAAAACAAATGCCTTCTGTCTGTGCCTGGCACCATGTCTTCTCTTTGCCCTCATGGCAAGGCATGTGATGCTGAGAAGAAAGAAAGAAGCCACTGCGCTGCACTGTGAACGCAAAAGGTCAGCACTGTCGTGGGGAGTAGGAGATGGAGGCTAGCAGTGATACTTGTGAGGCCCAGAAAATCATGCCTGATGCTGTTTCTCATTTCCCCTTTTTTAATTTTAGTCTCCACTCACAGAACTCACCGTGATATTTTTCTGTAGATTACAGTATCTGCTAATATCCAATATGTTCCACATGTACACACGTCAACAGATTGGTCGGGTCTCTCAGATCAGCTCTGGTCATCTCAAAAATTTACAAAATCCTCCGGTTTCTGACATCAAGATATATTTTCTGTAATTAAAATCATGGTTTCTTGCTGAACCACCTCTGGCTTTTTCAGTGTCCTTTCTGAAGTATGAACACCAGAAAGGACATGATCACTCATCACATTCATATCATAGCCAGAAATTAAGAACACGTCATTATGTATCTTTGCTATTCCTCTTTATACCTGCAGTGATCCCATACTATCTCTTTGTGCTATGGAAGAACAAGCTGTTCAGTCAGGCTCTATGCAGTTTTGGTGTTTATCCTGTAAGTGCAAATGAGCTACCACTGATTTCAGAAATTAGCATATGTAAATTATTCCAGCTACTTTCTTTCAGAGCTGTTCTTTTCTCTACTTTGTTGTTTTATATTTATACTTAAAAGCAGATGGAACAATGCACTCAGAAGAGAACTTATCAGCCACTGTAGCTGAAAAGACCAATGCCAGTGTGGCTTCATAGGTCTTCTAACAGTTCCCTGAACTTGGTGTTTTTGAGGTGAGGGACAAGTGGTCATAATAACACAAATAGTTATTACCATGTCTCAAGAAAAGTATCTGTCTGACTTCAGCCTATGATTATCTAAGAGTTATTGTCGTCCTTGTGATTTTTACCCTGTTAATGTAATTGTAAACACTGTTGTATTTCATAATAGAAATGAGTTCACAAACGGGATCTGGTGACAAAGGACATGGAAGAGGCAGAGGTACTCATTGGCATCTTCACCTTGGTCTTCCCTGGTAGGATTTGCCTCAGGAATCCCAGGCCTCTGAGACCCATGGGAAAGTCAGGAGCAGTGAAGACGTGCGCTCAGAAGAGCAGGATCAGGTTGGGGGGAGGAGGGGGAGAAGGCTTCCTGAGCCCTAGAAAAAGCAAATGTCAGTCCTGTCTTTGAGAAGAGCAAGAAGGAGGAAGGATCTGGGGAACTACAGGCCAGTCAGCCTCACTTTGATGCCTGGGAAGGTGATGGAGCAAATAATCCTGGAAACCATTTCCAAACGCATGAAGGACAAGAAGGTGACTGGAAGTAGTTGACATGAGTTTACAAAGACAAAATCATGCTCAGCTAATCCGATTATCTTCTACAATGAAATTACTACTTTGGCGGATGAGGGGAAAGCCATGGATGTTGTTTATTTTGACTTTGGCAAGGCTTTTGACAGACTCCCATAACATCTTCATAGACAAACTGAAGTGTGGACTAGCTACAAGGACAATGAAGTGGACTGAAAACTGACTGAACTTCTGGGCTTAAGGGGTTGTGATCAGTGAAGTGAAGTCCAGCTGGAGGTCAGCCACTGGTGGTGTACTGGGTTAATTGTATATGGCATTAAAAGCAGCCCTTTTTATCCATGCTAGCTTTTCTTCTAATTTAAATAAGAACACTTTCTTCACCAACTCCTTGGTGCTGAAAAAGGCATTCAGTGATAACCGTAAAGTATGAGCACTTCTGAGCACCAGAAACACCTCTAGGGTGAATGCTTAATGAGGTTGTCATTATTTATCAACAGAAACTCTGGTCACAGCAGATGCATAGCTGACACAACTGAAAGCACATGCTGACTTCTTCGCTGTGGTTCCTAGGAAAATACATCCTCATATAGCTCTCCATACAGACAGTAACGTAACTAGCCTGCATGTTTAAGGAGTGTGGTGAGCAGTAGTGAAAGCATTGCTCAGCTGGCAAGTGTTCCCGCAAACTGTGTGTCACAACTTCCCAGCAAAATCCTGTATCTGGAAAGGACAAGATGCTGCAGGACATGTGCGATGAAGATCGTTCACTGTTAAGGAGAAGCAGTACATTTGGGAAAAGAGCCTTGTTCTTCTGTTGAGAAATTTAGATCACTTTTATTATTCTGTTTGAATTTGGGCTGTGTTTACACTGAATAGCATTTCCCAGTAGATGGATCAAGAGACCTAACTCAGCAAACCCTGCAAACGCAAGCAGAAGATTTCTTTTGGTGGTGGAGATAAGGGAGTTTCTCTGAACTATCACTAGTATTACAGCACCTACACTAGGGCTTTTGCTAGCCTTGATAGCCACCAGAAATGGGAGGAGTGGGGCTGACACCCCTGACTTACACAGCTGTGTCAAGCAGACCAGCCACACGCCTAAAGGTCACTTGTTATGAAGTGAAGGGACTCATTCATATGCCATAAGTATTTTCAGTAAATTCAAAGGTCTTAGGGTAGACCACTAATAATAAGCTGAATCCCAGGCCCACACTGAATTCACTAGGACAACCTCTCATTCAAGGTACAGTTTACTTAGGAGTGACAGTATCCATTCCCATTTGATTTCAGCAGGTTTCAAATGCTAATTATAAGTAATCACAGCAATTAATAATTAATGAGACTCTGACCTGCCTTGGCTTATCACATACATTTAGAGTCTGTCTGTGCTGATAAATAAAATGGACCAGGCCCAATCTCTGTCCCTGCAAGGCAAGGGACAGAGTGTTGCTCACACGTAGCATCTGTTTAGATGCCATATGTGAGCTTCAAGGGATTTAACTTGTACTGCATATTGGGAACAGTTGGATGCTGTTCCCTGAACTGTCCTCAGACTACCTGGAAGAGTGCTAGCTGGCCAGGTTGTCCAAGGGAGTGTGATACTAATTAAAGGGTATGGACCATTGGATGGTAGAGCTTATGGACATGCGCTGGTCCAGTTTGGTTTACTACAGGGCTTTAGTGTTACAAAAAAGGTCTGTAGATTTTATTTAAATGGGACAAAACCTGTTATATACTATCCATTGTGACCGGATATTTCTGTAAATTACTTTCAAGTCCAACATACTGTAGAAGAAAGTGAGATTCTCTCCATGGAAATTTTAAGTCATCTCACAGGATGGAACAGGTTTTCAGTTGCTGCTATTTGTGTGCAGAGCCAGCCGAGCCAGCCTCTCCTCAGTGGTCCCCACTGGTAGAATGAGAAGCAATGGGCACAAACTGAAACACATGAAATTCCATCTGAGCATAAGAAAACACTTTTTTTTCCTGTGAGGGTGGTGGAACATGGGCACAAGTTGCCTAGAGAGGTTGTGGGGTCTCTGTCCTTGGAGACATTCAAAACCTGACTGGATGCGGTCCTGGGTAACCTGCCTTGGCTGACCCTGCTTGAGCAGGGGTTGGACTACATGACCTTGAGAGGTCCCTACCAACCTCAGCCACTCTGTGATTCAGTGGTTCTGTACATCTTTGTCATTACAGAGTATCTTCCCTTGCAAGATCTCAAGGGGCTTTAAAAATTCCAGTAATTCAATACTTTATTTAATGGTCATAAGCATTGGTAAAGCTCATTTATGTAAGAGAAGGGCATGAAAGGACAAATTCAGGGATGAAGCAAAATCCTATCCAAGTTACACATCAGAACTCTGATTATGCTCTCATACTGGCTTTATAGCAGTAAAACTCTACTGACTTCAGTGGAGTTGTTCCTGCTTAATACCACTACAGGGAGAAATAGGCTGTGGAGTAAACTCATCAGAGACAAGTGGCAAAGTGCCATAGTCTGCATTGATTTGGCATTTATAGCAAGTAGACTTCAGGCAGCAAATACATTGGACTCACTCCCATTAGCATCACTAGGATTTGTTACCACTAAAACATGGTGAAATTTGGCCTTGAGTTGTAAGCCCTCATGGCCGAAGTCATACAGAGGGTAATTTTTAGGGTTGGTGATGAAACCAAAAGGAGTTCTCAACTCTCATCTCAGGGTATGTACAGCCTGGCAGAACTCCATGTAATGCTCTCTGTTCAAGCTCCTCCTCTTCTCTCATGAGGTTTTGTGTCTGTCTTGTATGCACATCGCCTGCAGGCCCACAAAGTCACTTCTTCATCAGCCTTTTCCTAGCCGCACCCAATGTGGTTATCCACAACACCACAAAGCTCAGTAGGGAAGGAACTCTGGCAACGGACCTGATCTACTCTTTTTCCATACATTCGTGTGGCATTCATGACTCCTTGGACTCCTTTGGGGAGGGGTGGGCATTCCTCCTTCAGCATCTTCCCTTGGCCCTGGAGCCCCATGCATGCCCATGTTTTTGCATCTGTTGTCCTCTAAAATCATTAGACAGCCTGCCTACTTGGCCTCCCCATCTCACGTTGAGGGGATGGAGGTCTTTTGTCTTACTGGACATAAGCTGATTTACCAGGATTTTCCAAAAGATACTGGACCAAACAGCAACGCAAGTGAGATAGCAAAGCTGCCTCAGTAAATAAGGAATTATATTTCCAAATAAATAAATAAAAGCAATTGTGCACAATTGCAGGAGGATTTGGACTAAGAAGACCTCAGCAAAAATGAACTTCTGGTGTTGCCTGTGTACCAGCTAATGATTTTTTTGTCAGCAAATGACCTACTGTCATGACCGTGCATGACGATTTTACCATGTGACAAGCCAAACTCTACTGGGTCTGGCTGTACACTCTCCTCCCCCCAGTGTTTGCATTCAGACTTGAATGCAAGCTTGCACTTGAGCTTCATCCATCATTTCTAGCCTAGAAACTCACAAGAATCCATTGTCAGTTGAACCTGCTCATGTAAAGAGAGGATAATACTGAAATCAAGAAGCAATTTTGCACAAGTGTTTTTCTCGCCAGCAGTTGTTTTTACAGAGAAGTCACAGCACTGCTGGGGCAGCGCAAATACTGGTATTGCTTTTTGCCTCTTAATTTTTTAACATTTATTTTTAATGTACCTTCATCAACATGCTGCTTCCTTCATGTTGACCTATTTCTTGTTGAACTAGTGAGTTGTAGGTTTATCCCTAAGTTTCTGTTGCTCAGGGTCAAGGTGGTCAACACAGAAAAGAAAAAAAAAGTTCTCTTGCACTTGACACCATTGACTTGGTCAGTCCCTTGGGCGTAAGACAGACTAAGGCCCTGAAAGTCCATTTCCTGCTTAGGGTCAGGACATTGCCTCTTTTAACCCTGGTAACTGTGTTTGGGTTTTTTTTGTTTACTGCCCACAGCCTGTTTGAATAAGCACACTGCCGTTGCTATATGAAAGAATATCATCACTGATGTGCCTTATGAAAGGCACATCATTAATTAAAAGAAAAACATTATATAACCAAATGGCATTTTCTGTATCTTCTGGGCTTTCCTTGACATTTTTCTGTTGGGTGGAAATCTTGCTGCAAATTTTAAACTGGAAAAATGTTTCTAAACTATGAACATCTGGTAATGACTATCTTTCAAACCCAATTTAATCTTTATTTAAAGAAAAACTTAATAACTTCGCTGCCTAACTGCACCATCTACAGGCAAAAAAACCTGCATGTTGTGGTTATTACTAAATGTTAGAACTGTATTAGGCACTTTCTTTAATCATTGCAATTAATAAATAAAAGTGGAATTTTCCAGTTTTAATCTCACTAAGTAAGAGGTTTTTACACCTTTTGTGTTTAAAATTACATTTCCCACAAATTTAAATACCTTGTACGCTTTGGCCAGAGATTTTTTGCTTCTGCAGAACTTGTGTTAATTTGCATCTTACCATGGGGAAGTAGAAAACAAGATTGGCTTGGACCTTTATTGTATTTTAAGAGTTTAACGGGATGTAGATAAAAGCTGCTGCATTTATCAGCTGTCCCACACTTTTTCACAAAGACACCTACATAAGGATTATCATAGAATAGAATCATAGAATACCAGGTTGGAAAGGACCTCAAGGAACATGATTAACATCAATTCAGTTGTCACCACTATGCCTTTCTTACTGTAAATTCTCACTGCCTAAAGTTATTCTTAAAATGACCTAGAAAATGCTGCCTCTCTTTCCCTCAGCAAATAAAATCTTGCTAAATATTCTCATATATCATTATGATAAAATGGGAAGGGAAAATTTAATGCCCAAGCTTGTAAAATATGCACTAGTTTTGCAAGGCTGTTTAAAAAGTGGAGATTATTAGCATGTAAGGCCACGGTAGCTGCACGTCTGTAGCTATGGCTTATATCTAACATGTGGTTTGGGTGTCCGTGATATTTCAGTAATCAGCTAGGAGAAATATGATGTGAAACTGATGGATCAAGTCTCATGAATTGCTCTCCTCTTTTTTAGGAAGAAAGCAGATCCTCTCCAGCTGTTGTCTCCTTCCTGTGAACACGTGGTTAAAAAAATATATCCAGGGGTAATCTAAAATGAAATATAGTCCTTAAAGGTGGTGGATAGATATATGCATTCTGCCAAGAAAATTCAGAGGAATTTAAGTGATTTTGTTCTGGTAAGAGAACGAGGGGCTAAATTCAAGGTCATTTCTCTACTTGGATTTTAGTCTTATATCTAGTGCCTTTGCTGGGAGGAAGGCACTCCTCCCAGGACTCTGTGGAGCAAGAACGTTATTTGTTGCAGTGTGTATGCAACACCCAGAGTCAGTAAGGCACGGATCCTGATTACAATCTTTTTGCATTAGTATAATGAATACTTCCTCACATGCTGTGCAGTTTTGGTCAGCTTTTGCACATCCTTGCCTAGCAAATTGTCTATTATTTTGCATTTTGAGTGTTGCCTACTGGTCTCCCATTTTTTTCCCTTTTTCTGTGCAGCAGTGCTGGTTTTCGATGTTAAAAGAGTTGGCATGTTTCACCCCTGTCGTCCAGATTTCAGCAAAGGCAGAAGTCGCTTCCATACGTGGTTTGTAGAGTGCTCTGGGATCCTTCAGGATGAAAGGTGTGATATAAATATAGGCTACCATTCATTCCCTTTTTTTTTTGCAGCACACACAGTGCTGATGGGTTTTGCTTTCATCTTGAGCTCCCCTGACTAAATTGTCAAACATCTCAGTAATACCGTGAACGTTTGCTTCAGGCACAGTCATAATCACTGTTCTGTTAGCTCCATCCTTACAAAAGGATGGCTATTCTCTGGGCACACAATTGACTCTCCTACTACCAAATGTCTCTTTATTCTTGTGGTCCTCAATTGCTTCTCTTACAATTTCCTTTGAGTTTCCTTGCTTCGGTCTAATCCTCTAGATCTCATTCAAGTCCCATTTCCCATTTGCTGTGTTAGTTCATCTGCAGTACATTGTAAAGTCTGTGCTGATCCTGTATCCTGAGCAAAAAGGACCAGCGTAGGAGTATTTCTTTGGACTTCTGAGTCTTTCTTTCTTCTGTCTGTCTTTCCTTCCACTATGTTTAGATGGCAAAAGCTCTTCCTCTTCAGGCAGAGCGCCGTGAGGAAAGCAATAATCAGCTTCTCCAGGCTACCTAAGCAGCACCTCATTCTCTTGTCAGAAAGAAAGAGGCGAAACACAATTGCTTTTCTGAGCCCTTCTGCCCAGCTCTGTGGGAAAGGGAATAATTAGCCTCATTAAGCTACAGGGCCAGCAGTCCTTTGCCTTCCCTGCAGTCCCCTTACTTGACCCCCCTGTATTAGAGCTGCAGCCAGTCCCACAGTAAATACAGTTGAGCAGGCCAGCTGCTCCCAGCTGTGGCCACATCGCAGCTCCCTGTGCTTTCTCATGTGCTGCCGTGGCACCCGCCCAAGGCCACGCAACTGGCCCTTAGAGAGTGCAGATGGTTAGTGCGGAACATGGCGGGGCTCTTCCTCAACACTGCCCCTTTTTCATTCCTCATTATTTTAGCTCAATTATTTTTGCTCCCATGTTTCTGGAGCCTCTTGCATTCAACTGCAGGCTACTTCTTTTCACCCTGACACACTGTTGTCAAGTGGTAATACATCGCTTACCTGAACACAAGCTTGTCAAGAAAATCAATGAGCTGCAGTGTCCCCTTGGGGCCAGGCAAACAAGTCTTGTGGAATTTGTTAAAAGAGATGTGTGGGGCTACACTGGCATGTGGGGAGAAAGAGAGGAATAAATAAATGGCTATAAACATTTGACTTCCTGATCTTTGAAACTGATCCAGTTGAATCACTGTGTCTGGTGCCCAATTCAGCAAAAACACATCTTTCTTTACTCCTGAGTACCTTCCTAAGCCTACATTTGGGCTGCGGTGTAGCAGGCTGGTATGTTCCATGGCAAAGAATCTAGCTTCCCTCACTTATGTAAGTGTAAGGAGCCAGTGATAGTGTCATCATGTAAAACTCATGTATGATCAAAGGGAGTCCTTGTTTTTCTTTTCCCACAACTCAGAACATAGCTCAGAAATGCAGAACCATTTTGATATTTAAAAACTCATTTGATATTTAATCAGAACAGAAATGTGGCATGTGAAGAGCATGGGCATATATCTGAGCAGAGCTTTGGGAGATATTAATAATGAATTATGCTGATAAAGAACAGCTGTATTCTTACATCAGAAACCACGGGGACAAATAATTAATTTGCCTTTGTTAATTTTCCAATTATTTCCTGGCAAGAAGTCCAGAAATACTTAGACTACAGATCTAATTGCCATGACAAGAGTATATGCGTTAAGAGATTGTATCAGTTATTGGGCCGTCAGGAGTTATTATGAAAGCTGAGTTCTGCTTCTGCAATGTTAAGACCCCCCCTCCCCTCTCCCCACCCTGTCACTTCTTTTAGTTGCCTACTACCAGGAAGTCTGGAGAAAAGAATGTGATAAAATGTTGATGATAACTATCTTATTTGATAAAGAGGAGTCTGAGTCTGTTTCTGAATCTCAGCTGAGCAGGGCTGCACAGAGCTGTGAGGTGGAAGTGGGGAACAGGGTACAATATTAATTCCCTCTTGAATGACAACAATATGGAGGACACAGCTTATTTGTCCCCCTGCTCACTCTAGACTATGAAAAAAAGTAAACCCTTATCTTTAAATTTTCTGGCTCAAGTGTGGTTTTAAAAAAAAAAGGAAAATCAAACCGGTTGACCAGATGAACATGGGAGTTGAGTTGGCTGGCAGAGGAGAAGGGTAATGGAGGGATGATGGGTTATGTAGCAAATGTTTTTGAAGGGAGGATGCAGATTCCACTTACCGTGCTGGAGAGGAGCACTGTGCCCCTGCTGCCATGGGGAGTGCAAGCCAGAGGGCAGGGAAAATGCCATGGCACACTCAAAGCTCAGCTGCCCCCGGCTGTCAATGGGCCATCTCATGCAACAGCCCCTTCCAGGAGAGAGCTTGCCACTGACTTCTCTTCCCAGCAGTGGCCCATGATAGCATTGCAGGATGTGATGGGAGATGTGGTGGTGGGCTTGGCTAGAGGGGAAACACATCCAAGACTTTGTCGAGCTTGTCCATGCCACAGATGGAGCCTTCTTCCCTTATATGCCTCTGATGCTGGAGCATAATGTGGCTTTAAATTTGTGTTTTAGAGAACAGTAGGGACATAGACATATTCAGAGTACATACATACAAAAACTATACATCACAAACACTCCTATTACAGCAAGCCTACAGGCTGAGGAAATTATTAGGAACTGGTAGATATTCAAAGGACAGAATGGGACTCTAGTTCCTGGGAAATACAGGCTGAACCTCAGCCGGTATAGCTTTTCTGAAGGATGTAGACCTTATATTTAGAATTGATCAAGTGCCTTTGAATGAGTCAAATTTTCTTTCAGTGGCAGGCAGATCAGAAATCTTGGTATTGTTTTTTGTCGTGAAGCAATCTTGACAAGTATATACGGCTGCTACTTAAAAATTCCCTCTGCGTCATTGAAACACTTCCAGGCATCACTTAATCAGGTGAAGGAGATCTTAGCTCACTCCTTGTTCTCATTCAGGTTTGTCAATTATAGCTTGTCTAGAATTTCATCTCCTCTTACTTGCAAATGTCTCTTCAATTCTTGTTAATTTCTGCAGCTAGACTGAGCGATCAGAACCAACGTTTCTGGCATGCATGGTATGTGCTCTCTCCCTGTGCACCATGCTGGCCGCGCTGGTGAGCTCCGTGAGCCCTCCAGCCTGGTGGGATATAGGTCTGGTATGTTGTTTAGCATGGGCTGAGAGGGCTTGAGAGGTAGGAGTGCATGGCTGCATGGCACTCCTTCCTTACATGGTGCAGGTTACGCATTAATACCAGGAGTGCCAGCTGTGTAGCTCCCCTACAAAATCTGTGAACATGGAATGATTTGGGGAAGCTATTTATGTATGGTTTGTAAATTCAGTTTTTTTACTGGGGGCTCTTTACGCATAACCACTAGTTCAACTGGACGCCGTTTTGGATATCTGCTGCTGTTTTTCTCCCATGTCGGACTGTAATCTTGGGTGCTGGAGACACCAGGCTGCCCTGACAGGGGAGCTATCTGAGGTGCGTTCTTCCAGGCAACAAGCTGGCTTCTACCCCAGAACAGATTTATCAGAGAGTGCTTGTTGAGCGTGACAATCATCTGGTAGAAGTCCTTGTACTTAACAGAGCAGGCGCTATTCTATTTTAGTCACCCAGTTTTACAGCCTGGTATTACAGCTGACCCCACTGATTCTGACAAGAAAGACTGGTGGAGTCTTGAGGGAGTATGTGCCACACTTGTCACATGCTACACTAGTGCATGTTCCTGAAGAGGTGACCTTCAGGAGAAGTGGGGACTTGAGGGAGACATCACTGCTTCTAGTGCCTAAGCAGCTGGATGGGAGCATCAGAGAGAAGGCTCAGACATTCGAAAGCCATCAGAACATGATCCTGGGGAACTGGCTCTAGGTGACGCTGCTCATGTAGGAGGGTTGGACCAGATAACCTCCAGACGTCCCTTCCAACCTCAACTGTTCTCTTGTTCTGCCATGTAAGCATGCAAATGGACTACATATCTTGACATGCAAGACCTGGGAAAGATCTTTAAACATTGTCAAGTCCTGTGGACCTAAGAGCATGTAGGAATGAACATCTGATCCTTTCATAGCAATTTAGTAAGCACCCAGCAGGGAAAGCTCATCAAGAGCTAACACAAGAGTCTCTAACATAATGTAGAGGCGTCAAATGGGCAACAGCAGCCATCTCCACTTCTACAACAGCACAGCTTGTAACACGTCTGTGATGTCACAGCTGTGGCTTCAGGGGTTTTGGCAGGTGGGTGTTGCTGCTGGTGACAATGATCTTGTAAGCTTTGTTGGTAAGGAACAGGCTTACATGCAGCATGGCCACAACAGTCCTGTCCTTCCTTGTCCACGCCTTTGTGGCAGTCTGTGTTTCACAGGCTCAGGTTTCATGTTTGGCTACAGGATTGATCCAACTCCTCTGCTTTTTTCCTACTCCCTTTCCTCTTCCTCCATGCTTCCCCACACCCCTTCAATTGCAAAAGTCCCTCTGCCTGTGCCTCTGCACAATAACTGCATTAGAAGTGCTGCTCACCTTGAAAGATAATCCAGCAAAAGAAGTTTTGTTTATCCCCTGACCTGCTTTCATGTGTGGTGACATGAATGGCTGGGCCAGAGCTTCAGTGAGAAAGACATAGGCACTGGAGCAAGTGGAGGCATAAGTGCCTCGGAAAAACACATGTGGCAGCATCTCTGGAAACCATGGGTGTGCTGGAGGGATTGCAGAAGGGTTCAGAAGTGGTTGCAAATATTAGATGAGTACTAGACAGGTTGGGAGGTAGGGTGTCAGTGAGTGGGAAGGCATTAGTGACTGCCAGAGGACTGTACACTGCGTATCCCTCAGCCGGGGAACTGCAAAGTGCTCCTCGTCATTAGCAGCAGCTCAGTCTCCTCTGAGGTGAGGGAGATAGAGCATCACCTCTGCAGCCAGGAGCAACCGAGCCACTGCCATTCTGGGGGATGCACAAGCCAGAAAGGGGAAAGAGCCACTTTCAGACCATTCGAGAAATGTGCTCTGTGTGTTGGAGGTACCACACTCCTTTCTTCTGTGCCTTGTACCAGGACGCGAAGGGTATGAGCACCTGCAGTGAAGCCACCTGCAGCTCTGGCTCTCTGTCCACTGCCACCAGCCCGCAGACCCAGGGCTCAGGGGCACAGGGCTCATGCGGCTTGGAGGGGTCGGAGCCAGACACCCGCCTCGCACCATGAGCTTGGCAGGCTGAGAGTGGGTCCCTGAGTTCGGCCTTGCCTCGGGGCCAGTGCTTGAACGTATGAAGGGATTCCCACTGGAAAATGGTGATGCCACATCTTCCAGATTCTGTGTTGGTGGGGTTTTTTTTAAATTTTATTCTTTTTTTTCCAGTTAAGATAATCTGTTAGCATCATAGTATGAAGTGATGTGTTCTCCAGATCTCTGGACCACTTCATCACGCCCTGTAGATGCCGTGGCGTGATTTATTTTGTGTGACAGAGTAACCTGCAGAGGGCAGCTTTACTCTTGCATTGTAGGCCTCCGCCACTTGCTTTGTGTCATCAGCGCTGCTCAGAGCTGATATTCAGTGCTGATTTCTTTCTTTCCCGCAAGAGAAAATAACAATTTACATCATGTAATTTTTCTCTGTTTCTTTTTCTGTAGCCTGTTTGTGACAGAGGAAGTCACCCAATCTACTATAATCTACTTGGCTAAATAACATACAGTTCATTTGCATGGCGTGTGATTATGATGTTCTAGAGGACACTAATTAGGAAGAAAGTCTGGGGAGAGAATAGGGATTAGAAAGTATCAGTCAGTCAGATGCCTGTCAGCCAGCAGAATAATAATAATTAATCATAATTAACAATATGTTCTGTGTCAGTAGTGCATCTTATCTGAGGACTTTACAAGCATTTTGAATTTAATCTGTGCAGCTCCTTCTGAGGGGAATAGACATGATAAAATATTTAGAACTAAATTTGCAAATGGCATTTCTGAAATGAGACCCCTAAGGCAGTTGTATACAAGTGCCAAAATAAAGTGCCTGATTTTCAGACGTGCTGAGCATCTGCAAACCCCAGAGTTCATGTGCTAGTATTAACTTAGATGTCTTCTAGCACAGACAACATGAGTACCGGACTGTTTCCTGGTGAAGGACAACAACGTTTCAAGTGATATGCAGGCTGTGCTGGGAAATGCAAGTCTGACCCTGTGGTCATAACTGGATTTACCTCTCATCTATACTATTTGCATGCAAGCATGCACTCTGCAAGGGAAGAGCCTGATCATACATGCGGGACCAAGTTCTTGTGCATAAGCTGTGCACAAGTTGGGGATGTGCAAGGACAAGCATGCTGCAGGTCAGTTCACCTGCAAATACTCCAGTTCCAGCTCTTCTTAACTGCGGTGTGAATGCTTTAAATACAGCTGGGATACTGCCAGCAAGGATGGAAAATGTGCTTTTTGCAGGACTCGGTGTACTCACTCCTACTAAATCAGCTCTCAAATCGTTGTACAGACATTGTCCAAAGCACTAAGTGTTCTGGTAAACAAAATACCAAGTTGCCTTACAAGTCCAACTTCTGAGTCATAAAGAAAACAACAGCGATGAGAATAAACTTCCAGCAGTTTTGTGACATATCTGTTGTTTTATATCTACCTAGTTTTTTTCAGTGTTTTTTCCCTCAGATAGGATCTCAGGATGTGTAATGCTATTTTTAGTGGCAATAGAAAAAACAAAAAAACACAGATTTTGACCTCGCATGTACAGTGCCTTGCTGCCACATTTCCCACACACAGATGATTTCTGTCATTTTCATACTCAGCAACCCTGAAATCTGAAGTGTTACACCCTTAAAGCTCATCCCCCCATCTCTCCAGGCTCACTGGAGAGACACATGCTGTTTCAGGTGAAAAGAGTTTGTTTTGTCCAACTAATAGTGTGGTTAGTCACTGAATTGGATGCTACCCACCTCTTGCAGACCTGGCAAATTTTTTGCTAACACAAGTTAACTGAATAAAAGCAAACAAACCTGTGCCACAAATGACTTTCTGCAACCCCCATGTACACAGCTCTTCCTAGCCTGTGTTCAGCCTTTTTTGTCCTTTTTTTCTATCACTGTCATAACAAAGAACTGGTATACTCTGTAGGGAGGGAAGCCTAAATACTGCCACGTGATCTCCTAGGTCTGTAGCACAATGGTAGAAATCCTTCAAGTTCTGTAACAAATGCAGATTAGTTAGAAAATCCCTCTTTAGAATTGATTTTAGTATGGAAAGAAAAAATACATCCAGTGTTGCAGCTTTAGTGCTACTTATTTGAGATCAAAAATTTTTTCCCTCTCTTTTTTTTGCTAGTTCTTAAATTTTCTATTTCTGCTATGCTGCAGTGCTTTTGAATCAGAATAACACAAAACCTTAGAAAATGATGCATTTAGGACAAAAGGTTAGGAGTTCTGGCAGTGGACCAATCAGCAGATTATAGATTCATAATGTCGCTTTTCAGTCACAGAGTTATCACCACTTTGTAAACAAATGGGCAAGCTTCACAGTCCTCCCAGCTATTGTTTCAAGTTGCCTGGGAATACAGGCAGAGTGTTCTACACTGGTGACAATCTGATACCAAAGTTGGTAATAATCACTACCATGGGGCCCAAAGCATTTCCTCTGTCTTTGAAGATAAAATTCTGCTATTCTGTTCAAGACAACACATAAAAATCTTGTTTGTAGGTTTGGTGACACGGCTGCAGAGGTTTCTGGGGGTGTTCAGAGCCCACTGTGGCTTTTCTGCAATGCTTAGCTGGAGAGATGTAGTCTGAGCTCCTGCAGAAATCTTTCTTTGGATTTTATGCAGAAGGGTCTTTTTATTTCCACAGATGTTACTGTCTTTTCCACCCTATAGGCAGTCTCAACTGTGCTGTGACTAAATCCACTTGAACCACAGTTACCCCTGTGCTTGCAGAGGACAGTCTCACTTGGGGCAGGAAGTGAAAGTCCTTCCCTTAGGAAAGAGCTTGCCATGATTTTGCAAGGCACAGCAGTAACCCAGTAACCGACATATGCATTCCTGTTACATTTTCTAGGTCAGCATGAATCATTCTTAAGGGAGCAAATTTAACCAGGCAAGTTGATAGGACTGTAACCACCCTGCGCTCCCTCTTCCCCAGCTAGTACTGCCCAAGGAGGGGTTTGTGCTTTCATGGCACATCGTGTGGGCAGGGCGATGCAGTCCCCATCCCCTCCCCATCCTCTTGGGGTGCTGCACACCCCTGCTTTGCTATTGGCAGCGAGGCTAACAATGATTCTGGTTCCAAGGATCCTGTCCCTGGGATCCCACTGAGCAAATGCAGAATAAAATGAGAGAATAAAGCCATTTCAATCTGAGTCAGGAGACAGGAGGTGTACGTGTAAGGGCACAAGGAACCAGTGGCAGGGCACTGCTCAAAATGAGAGGCAGATCCCAAAGCAAGGTGCCAGGCAGAGAGGCAGTGCTGGTATACACCCCAGTCTAGCCCTATATCAGGACATGAGAAGGAATCCATGAGCTGGAAATACTAAAGGTTCCCCCACGATACACATTCAAGGATAGTGACATACATGTGAAAACAATACCCTTCCCTTTCCATATGCTGTGAACAACAGCATCAGCAGTTGACACGACTCCCTTTTACACAGTTGAATAATACTTTCCTGCAAAACAACAGTGTATAGCAAGTACATTTGATCACACCGCAATATTTCTTGGGTGTTATCTCTGAAGATACTGTGGGCCAGAGCCTTGGCTCTTTTAAAACCTGAAGCTCTCACACCATAAAGCTAAAAAATGTACTGGCAGGGGTTATGGACTGCAGTGATTTGGGCTGTGGACCAACAGGGTATGACTTACTGATTAACGTTCAGTCTTGGTGCAGCAGTTTGTGAGCAAAGAGCATCTCTCAGCAGGAATAAATCATGAAAAACACAGAACACATCTTCATCAGTTATGAGTATTTCTTAGTCCACGGTTATCACCAATTAGAAGAACTCTTCTCTCTTGTGATGAACTCCTTTTTTGACCTTTTATAATATACTCCACTTCCTCATACCTCAATTTCCACACAGGGGATAAAAATATTCTTTTCCTTTGCAAGGACGTTGTGTTGATTAAGTAATGCACAGGCTGCACTTTTTAGGGTCTTGAGATGAGACATACAATGCATGTATTTACTTTTAAAACTGTATTCTACTATCTTGCTGAAAAAGACATCATTTGGACCACTGCCAGTGTGGGAGGGAACAGTTCTCAGTGGTCACAGAAAATCAGAGCTAAGCATACTTTGTGCACCCCCCAAACCTGGCTCTTCCAGGACTTGCTCAATGCTCATTGCAAGACCAGAATATCTGGAAAATACCTGCTGTCTCTATCCAGGTTTAATTTTGGTTAAATATTGTTCAGGGAACAAATTGTGACAGGTGCTGTTCAAACACAGTGGGCCTTCTGTTGACATCAGTAGTTGTATGAGAGGCAAATTTGGCTTACTATCTCATTTTAATGAGTGCATGATTGTATGTGTCTCCCGTGTGTAACACTGAGACGGTGTTAAAGCAGGTCAGGATTTGGTTTAAATCCCTTAGCCTCTGGGGGTCTCTTATTTTCAGCTGAAGAAACCAGCTCTTCAGCAAAATGTATGTCACAATAGCAGAATCAGGGGTGCCATCTGCAGTTAGAAAGCTGGACTCCACAAAATGATGCCTTTGCTTTCAATGACTGCATTGCACCTCCTCATGGAGCCTCTTGAATGTGGGCCTTCATTTTAAAAGAGGGGTCCTGGTTTGTTCTGCTGGAGCAGCACTCACTGTTTCTCAGGCTGCTGTACAGGGTAAGGTGAGAACAGTTTTCCTTTTAATCTACCTGCACAACAACGCCCAAAAGTGTGTGAGAGGGGGAAGCAACTCCACTGTGCAGAGGACAGCAGGCTCCAAAGTGAATTTTTAGGTACAAAGAATGTGTGGGTTGCATGAGTAGCTGAGCAACGGCTGAGAAGCTGTGGAAATCAGAATTTTCCTAGATCTAAGAGATTTAAATTTTTTGATGGAGAATAGCTGTGCCCTGTTGTAACAAAGCTGAACAGTTTTTTTGGACTGTGTGTAAACCCTTGATTTTCGCAAATAACGGCTGACTGGGAAGCTGGAAGCCGTGTGCTGTGCATGCAGTCTGTAAGCCTTTTGTCATTCCGAATGTTGGTTCAAGTAATCTTTCTTTGACAGCTCATTTGCATCTAAGCTATCCCCAAAGAGTCTGAGAGTTTGGAAATAATAGAGATGACATTTGGGTAAGTGTTTAAAAATGCACAGCAGCAGCATGCTCGGAGGCTTGCATTAACAAGCAGAAATGAATCCTGAAAGTGAGCTATAAAAAAAAGAAGTAGAGAATCTGTCTGAATGAAGTAAGCTTCACTGGGCTTCTGATGACTAAGTAGGAAATGTTTTGTGCCAAAACCTGGGAAGGTAAGCGTTACTCGCAAGATGACAGCGCCAGAAAATAAACCAACACCAATGAGGCTTATGGCTAGAAAGCAGTATTGAGCACAGCATACTCCCAACCTCTGTGAAGTGCTCCATTGAGAAAATTGCTTGCAAATCAGGCTGAATGGCAATGGAAAAACAGGGCAACAGAATGGTTTCAATGAGCCAAAAAAATTATGTGATTTTAAATGTTCCTGTCCTCTAGCACAGGCATGGTGCCAGCAAATCTGTTCAAGCAAGCTTTGAGGATTAGGGAGATGCAATTTTGCTAGTTCCCAGGCAGTCAATGTCATGTGCAGCTCTGGAGATGTTGATCAGTACCAGTAGGGTGTATCCTGACAGGAAAAGAGCTGGTGGCTGGTGAGTTTGGAAGAAAACTGCTTATGCCGGGATGGGTACATTAAAACTGTCTAGGTGTAGGTAGCTCCATGAATAAAACTGTCTAGGTGTAGGTAGCTCCATGAAACCAAAGCAACACAGAATTTTAAGTATCAGGAACACTAAAATGAATAAATTAGATTTACCAC
Organism: Scopus umbretta; assembly: GCA_013400535.1. Classification (NCBI taxonomy): domain Eukaryota; kingdom Metazoa; phylum Chordata; class Aves; order Pelecaniformes; family Scopidae; genus Scopus; species Scopus umbretta. Next base: position 30,648 of record VZTL01058302.1, on the reverse strand, counting down.
TGGCATTTCCGTGATACGCAAATATTCTAATTTTTACTCTTATTGCTATTGTAATAGCTCGTATGGGCAGCCGTTCAGCTGAGGGCCTGATTTTAAAACATATAGTAAGAGACAGCATTTGCCTGAAAGCTTTTTAGTCCAAACGGGGTGAAATGAATAATGAATTGAAGAAGAAGGAAAAAAGCAAGATGAGGGGAGGAATTGCCCTGAAGTAAAGGGCCAAATTAGGGCAAAGCCAGAACTTCCTAGTTCAGCATCATACCCATAACAACCGTGCAGAGCTGCTCAGTGGGTATAAACCACAGCTGTATCATGACCAGCATTTTATACTCATTTTGCAAAGCATAATTGCCTTCATAAGGGAAAGCAATGTGACATGTCAGGCCCTCTGAAGAAAGAGGACAGAAACACCCAGGAATTCAGCTCTAAAATGGGTATTTTGGGTTCTGGAGTATTACAGAAGTATATTAATTTGCTGTGGAGAATGGAGATAAATTCAGGCTGTCTACAGATTCAGGACCTAGCTGTGAGCATCAGGGCCTGATCCTGCTAGGGGAGGCACAGGGGTACAGGATTCACGTTGTGTTCACTACGGTGTTGAATCATGACTCACTCCTGGCCAAACTCCTGCCTGCCACCGTCTATACTTAACAAAACACAGCAAGAACTGCTGAGCATTGGAAATAAGTTTTAAAGGTCATTGATTTCAGCCATTTATCCTTCCCTGTTTTCCACATGCTGGATTTTGTGGTTTCACCTGGAGCTTTTCCTGAGCTTTCTTTCTGTTCTGTGGCATAAAAAGTCAGCCTGCAGTCTAAGCTCCTTTGCCCACCAGTGTCATGCTCAAGAGCACACAAAAGCCAGAAACACTCATATAAATTACCTGCAAAGAAAGATCAAAGGCAATGAGCTAGTGTTGACTGTTCTCATTCGTTCAGTAAGCAGCCGTAGTGCGGCAGAGCTCCTGCTGAGTGCCGGTGTAGCCTGCCCTATTTCCTTCAGACCTCTCACCCCAAATAGTGCTTGTTCAGCTGTATTGCTGGCTTCTTTTAGATCCAGAGGAAACACTTGAATTATAAGGAGGGAATAGTGTCCTGCAGTAATATGTGGGCAAAAGTCTTTTTATATCTGTGTTCCTGCCTGGAAAGCCAACTGGCTCACTCAAGTCTAGGTGCAGGCAATAAGCCAGCAGGTAGGCAGTGTGGGCAATGGGGAGTTTGGGCTTAGCAGGACTGAAACCCCAAGCTAACACAACAGCACACACAAAATCCCTCTGCAAAATCAATCTCTTTTTGCAGAGATCAATCAGGCGTTAGGGGGCATTTTTACAGAGAATCTCTAATAAATAACTCAGAAGGGAACAGGATTTTCTCTGTGATGAGAAAGATGGAGATTTTGAAAACTCATCAGCTTCCTCTTATTCTGGAACAAAATCTCAGAGGTTTTTTTGCAATACCTGCCTGTATCCTCTGTTTCCCAGCTAGGCACTTCCCCTTCTTTCCAAGTGGGCTGCATGGGGGAATGGCCAGGTAAGGAACTGGCTGCTCGGACACTTAAGTGCAGAGCAGGCTGAGGAAACGCTTTGATTTTGATAACTGATGTTTCAAAAAAACCAAACCTTTTATGTTCAAGAATTTCTGAATTCCCATGGGGAATAAAATAAATAAGATCCCAACTCAGAAATTGAATCGAAATATCCTGCATCACTCAATTGCTATTCAGGGATGGGATACAAATGAAAATGTGATAAAAGACTCAGATGAAGTTGTCATTAAAAAGAAGACTTCTTGTTAAACAAATAGACATTTTAAAAATACCAGCAAGGTCAGTTTAAGAAGGAAGCATCTGATTATTGACAGATTTTGCATAGAGGTTGTAAAAACTCTGAAAGCCAAATGCTTTGTCAAGTGGAAATTTTGTGTTCACCTACTAAAGATAAAATTATTTTCTACTTTTTTTTTTTTTTTTTTTTTTTTTTTTTCCCGTCTTTCACNTTTTTTTTTTCTGTCTTATCCAGTCTTTCACCAAAGGTTTGAGAATTTTTGGGGAAAAATTGCATGGAAATCTTCAGGGTTTGATTTTTTTTTTTGAAAGATTTCTGTGGAACCCAACCCATTTGAGAGTATGGCCAGTTGTAGTGAGAACACAGAAAAAAGTAAACAGCAGAAGACAATAGAACTGCTCCTCCCCATAGAAACCACGTCTCAGAAATATGGATGGAAGTAGCTGGAGAGTTCTGGGGCACTCCTGGGTTTTGTCTTGGAGTGGTGAGCTGGAGAAATATTTATTTGCAAACCTCAGTCAGGGAATAAGGAGCCAGAGAAATGACTCACAGGATCCTAGACCTGCTAAATAAGACCTGTTTGAAATGACAGTCTACTGAAGAGTACAGTATTTCTTGAATCACTTTAGAGCCTTGGTGTACAACTTCTGTGATCACAAAAACACCTTAAAGACTTTTTCATTTCCTTAGTGTGTCAACTCCTACAGGTTCTGGACACTCCCAAACAGAAGAAAGCAGGTGACTTGCTTGTTCTTCTGGACCAATGTGAGAAACAGGCCATATTTTTATTTTAAGAAAGTGTGGGTGGATGTGCCTCTCTGGTCCACATTCTAAGAAAGTCCCTGTGCTGTTTGGGAACAGGCAGCTGTGACATGCCTTGACAAGAGTTTTGCAAAGGAAGGCAATATCCCATTCACTTACCTCTTTCTAACTCTAGCCCTAATTCCCTTCAGAGCAAGGACATCTCACAAACAAGCCACAGCCTGTAAAACACAATAAAATTCACAAAATCCATTAATATTCATAAACTACAAGAGTCTCTGGAGAGATTCTTGAATGCTTTATTACTAAGGTAATTTCCATGCTTTTTCTAGATTTTATTCCTTCAGGCTTCTCCACAATATTTCCAAATCACCCACATCACAGATGTCATCTGGGGGAAATAAAGATGTCTCCAAAGAGCACAGTCCTTAATCTGAGTCCTTTTTTGTTATTTGCTCTTGTTTCAGATAGATGAGGTTGAACAACAAGGTTGCACACGTAGTTAGTATGTATGGTCAGTAATGTGAAATGCCTTATCGGTGGCTGCATCTACAGTTGCATTTTGATGTAGTACAGTAGTATACTGTTGAAATGAACCCCTTGGTAATTCCCATTTCTGGTACACAGAATTGCTTGGTACATGGGAACTAGGCTTCCTTTAAAAGAAACTGCACCAAAAGCTCTACTCCAGGTATGCATCAAACGTGCCCCAGCTCCCAATGAGGATATAAAGCCCTGGACCTATGACCCGTCATCTATCAGAGAGCTTCAAACCACATGCCTGGGGATGATCAGATGGCACCCTGCATGAAACCAGATGAATTCAAGCTCTAGATGTTCCTTGTGCAAAAGGCAGAAGGGAAAAAAGCAGCCTAGACTGTCAAATCAAGTCAGACAAATGAAGTCAATAGCAGTGGTACAGATCACTGTCTTCCCTGGAGATACTTGCTGTGTGTCAGTCTTGCTGACTGACTGATTCCCTCTTGCTCTATCACATTTGAAAACCAAAAATAAATTAGGAATTTAATATAAATAAATTAGCACTTAGCACTGTTACTGCTATGCAGGGAGGCCTGTAAAATCTGGGCTAGGAGCCCTACCAATTACACTACCGAAGAGCAAGGCCTGGTCAGCCATGCCCTTTGCCTTCACACACCACTGATGCCAACCTTGCTCCGGGCAATGAAGAGTTTGATGTGGCCTGAACTGTGCCTCACCAGCAGAGGCAATGGTGCATAACTGTGGTCCTGCCTTCTTGTATCCCTCAATAAACCCTAACATTGCCACTTTTTCACCTGAATGTTTTGCAGTTTGAACTGTTTGGTAAGGATAACTCCAATTTTGGGGAGTACCTGAGTGTAAGTAGCTCCTATTTGCTGTGACTTTGCCTGCATTAAGCATTGGCTTTCTCTTGGAAAAGCAGTGAGATTTACTGTCCTGCTTCTTGCATGTACTGCATTCCCCAGATATTTTAACAGGCTGGAGCACTCCTTGTGAGCTGAGCACTGTGCTGGGTATGCCTCAGACGATCAGTGTTTCACCAGTACTGCAGTAGGAGACTGGGGGATTTATTTGCGATATGAATTGCATTTGTATGCTTTATGATTGCTCTGTGCTTCATGCATCAGAGCTTCTCCATACTCTCTTCTTGTCATTATTCTGAGCACAGGCGATGCTGAGAAGGCACATCCTACACACTGGTGACACATCAGGACAAGTGGTCCAGGCGAGCTAGTTTCTCCAGCTGACGGCTAGAGGTTTGATAGCACCATGTTGAGCTTCTTTTGATTCACCACATAAAGAAACCGATTATAGCTAGTCTGTATGGGACTAGCATGAGCTTTGAGCCAGACCTCTGAACCTGTAGCAAAAGTCTGGGTGATTGCACCAGCAGACCCTGCCATGGGTGTAGTCATTCCAGATGGCATAAACCCTTAAAATATCAAATCTCTGCAAATTGGTATTATCTTTCTACTTCCAGTTCTTGTTGTTTTCTCAAGGAGATGTCTTATAAGGGCTTCCAGTGATACCCATCACTTTTTAATACAGTCAAAGCATCCAGGTATCTTTCAGGGTAATCTCATTTTCAATCTCTTCTGTTTGTTCTTACAAGAATGTAAATATGACTTCAAATCTTCAGGTCTTGTTCCATTCTCATGAGATGACAGTCACCCATGAGGGACTGGGATGCTGGGGCTGTGGTGAGCTGTGATGGGCTGTCTGCCTCAGGCTGGTTCTGTAGGTGGTAAGATGGCAGAACAAAACCTGCCTGACCTCTGTCAAAAAATCACTGAGCTGGAATCCTATCCGTGGAAAATAAACTCCAAGAAAAGGGCAAAACCAAAGCTATATTTTTTTCTGATCTGCTCCAGCTACAATGTTAAATATAATGAAATGACTGTGCAGCATGAATAATTACTATAGTCTTATTTGTCTTTTTGCTGTATGGAAGACTTAAGCACCTTGAAAAATTTGAGAACAATGTACTCACAGTCCATTGGAAACAACTACAAGGGCAGAAGAACCTGAGATGCAGCATCAAGTACCTTTGATTTTTTCTTCCTTTTTTTCCCCTCTCCTTTTAGTTTTTATTTACGTGGCTTTGCTGACAGCATTATGTCACATTTTTCCTAGATAACTTTTGTTGTGAATTTTGTAAGATGTTTTTATCCATTCTTCAAGGCTGATGATAAGATGAATTACTCAAGGCATCCTATTGTTCTGTGGTTCATATCGACCTCATGATTTAATCATTTGACATGGATACATTCTTTGTACATTGATACATTATTTTTTCTATATATAAATCAAATGAGAATCAAAATAACAAAACAAGAAAACATACACTGTGAGCAGATTGTCAGACAAGGCAAGCCACCAGGCTGCCACTAACAAGGTTTACTGATGTGTTTATGAAAAGAGTCCTCCATTTCCATCTCTATGTACAGTTGATTTGAATGTCATTAAGAAGTTCATTGCTTAGTGTTGGGAAAAAAAAAAAAACACACATTAATTATAAATAAACACTCAGTTCTTGATTTTTGCAATGCTTAGCATAAAATTAGAGCACAGTTAAACCAGCACACACAAAAGCCTCTGGCGCTTGGCTGAGCTTAGGTGAGACTGAGGTGCTATTGATGGGCAGAGGTCTGCAAGTATTACATTCAGACCTGTTTCAGGTAGTCAAATTAGGTGGTAGAGCTCATTTCTTAAGAGCAGAAAATGGCATTATTACTAATTGCTTTCTGACTGACAAACAAAATTCAGTTCTTGGGTTAGACTTTTCCCAGGAACTTTACCTACACATGGTTGTTCATGTGAACTCTGTCTGTCATATACAGGCAGGAGCACAACAAACAATCAGGAGGAAATCAGGTAATGTTTTTCTCCTGTAGGCTTTGAGGGAAGAAAAAAAGGGTATTACAGCATTAGCATTTCCAGGTAAATTTATCACATATGAAACTAAAAGCCTTAATTTTGATACTTATGTATCTCCAAACTCCATGGTCAGTCACCTAATAAGCATGGCCTGTGTGCAGCCAAAGGTCAGCAGAAATTCTCCTTCAGCATATGAGGGAAGGACTTGCATCTTTGTATCAGGAGCCCATGAGTTGTCTCCAGATATCCATGGCTGACAGTGCAGTTTCATCTGCAGAGATATTGTGGCCATGCAACAGTTCTGAATACGTTTCATAGTGGAGAGGTAACATAAAGAAGCATCATGACAGGTTTCCAGATGGTACTGCCTCTTCACTGAGCAAAAGACTCCACATGAAAGTTGGCTATGCATGACTGTTGGCTTTTTCCAAAAATACAACTGGTCATTAAAGTGACTCTCTTCTTTTTTGTTGATGTTATTAAACTGAGAGATAAATCAAGTGTTTGTGGGTACGTAGGAAGGCAGACAAGTAAAAGAGAAAACAGAAAGCCAGAAAGAGGCAAATCCATACAACACAAGCATGAAAGCTCTCACAGAAGTAGGTTATGTGTCCCTGAAGTGTTTTTATTTGTTTTTCAGCCCACCATAGTATGTGGGAAAACAGGCCTTATAACATGCTGAAACACTGGAGGAACACTGTTCCTGTTCCTTGAGGGACTTCAACTTCCTGAGACTGCCCTTAATTATTAGGATTGAAATGATAGTCAAAGAAGTGCTTGAATAGGGATGTTGGTACTTTTCCTTGTGTCCACAGAAGTGAGAAAAACACCTCAGGCCAAGGTTGCTTCCCCAGAGATATGTTTGCTCAGTTATCTAACAGGTCTTGCAGTTGGCAACACCTACATTTAATTACAGCTTCAGCATCATGGTAATGGAAAACTGTTTTTCCTCTGCTCTCAGACTCTTAGATGTCAGGCTCATCTGCTGCTCTTTTCCAAC
>VZTL01058302.1:0-16111 GCA_013400535.1 Scopus umbretta | reverse complement strand
TTGCGCGAGATCCTCACTGGATGGTGTTGGCCAAAGAAAGTCAGGTTCTTTCCCAGAGCAGAGTTTGTGTGGACAGCTGCTAGAAGAAGAAAGGTTGGCTTCAGAACCCGGTGATGGAACCCAGAAATCACTGGTGAGAGAACAGAAAAGTCTTCAGGAATAAGGAAGGGCCAGCAAGTAGTGGACAGGCTAAATCAGGTCACTCAGGAGAGGGTCAAAGTGAAGGCAGAGAAAGGCATCAGCTTTCAGGGCCAGATTGATTTCCCTCCCACTTGTGTCTCGCCCTCCCCCAGCCTCCAAGCGGCTGAAAAGGATTCTGCGTTTTAGTTGGCAAGAAATCAGCAAGTGACCTGTTGTTAAACTCTCAGAAAGTTGGTATGGTTTGTTTGCTTGACCTTTTTATTTCAGGAACTTGATGTGCGCATGACTGCTATGAAAGCTAGCCGCTGGCCAGCCCCCACAAGTCCCCAGTCCTGGCAGGAACAGGAGGTCACGCTGAACGTTGCTCACCATCTCTGAGTGTGGGGGAGCACCAGCCCCATTCACTCTTCTGGATCCCTGACATCCCGCTCTCACACAGAGAGGAATCACGATTCCTGCTGAGTTTTCAGAGTTATCACAGTTTGTGTTTTCCTGCTACTGCACCAACCAGTGATTCCTTTAGCTGGGGCTCCTCTGTTCCTCCTGGCACCTCTTCCTACCTCACACCGCCTCTTGCAAGAAACTAGAAGACCCTGAAGCTGTGATAGGTTTTACCACCAGTAAGGAAGTGTTGAACCGAGGGGCTCCAGCTGGTGGTTTACCTTGAAGTCGTGTGATATTACTTGCTCCTTGCAGACGGGGAGGTTCGGCTGTGGCCTGCCCCAAGTGTGCTCCAGTGGGAGTTTCCCCAGTGAGTTACCAGCCCAGCAGTGGCTCGCCTGCCCAGGCACGTCTCATCCCCTACCTGGCCCTGTCTTGTCTCTCCCGGACTACTTCCCACCCAAACCCTCTGGCCAAGGGCCAGCAGCGCTCCCTGGTCAGGCCACCTATCCCAGGGGCAGAAGCAGCCCCGGACTCTGCACCAGGAGCCCCCCCTGGAACTCCCTGCCTGGGCTTCCTCCAGCAACGCTGTGCTCAGGCCCTGCGGTGGAAAGTCCGCCTCTCTTCTGGCAGTCTGCCCCGCTTGTGTTCTGGTTTTTTTTCCCCTCCACTGTTTTACTGAGATTTCTTACTTTTAAACCCATTTGTCAGTTGCTGCTTTCTGTTTTAACAGGCTCCTGCTGGCTGAATCCATGGGCATAAAGGCGACCGAAGCACTTGCCAGGCACTACAGCATGTTTTCAGTGAAAAGGGAGGCGGGGTGGGAATTCAAGAAGGATATTTGACCAGGCATTACTGAAGCTAAGATTTGTCAATTCATAATTTTAACACTCCATGGAAAGTTTGTTGTTTAAAACCGTATACAGGAAATCTGAGCTGTAATTTTCCCCCGTCTTTGATCAACATGCCAGCGTGCTGCTGTGAAGTGAAATAGTGTAGGCTGACAGATGAGAATTTTCCCCCCAAGGGCATTGCATTTGCAACGCAACAGTGCTGATTTAGCAAGGAAATAAATCTTCAAATATATGAATGCTGCTGTGTACGTGCTTTTATGGCACTTGGGGAAGAAATCAAAATAATTTCAGAATCCAGAAGCCTTCATTCTACAGGTCTTTAGCGTTGTAATATTTCTATGTACCTTGAAATGAGCAACTACGTGCTGGAGGATAGAGCTGTGCTTTCGTAACAGTTGCAACCGAAAACATCTCAACATCCTGCCTGTGCAGTCCCTGGCGGGTCGAGCTCTCCACAAGCAGAGCTCTTGACGCAGCGAAGGGCAGATGAAAGCCAGGCAGATGCCAGTGAAGGGCTGGGAGTTCCCTGCACTAGTAGCACAGGTGTAATTATTGCTAAATCCCCATCTTCTTTATTAATAACATTTAAGTCTAACAGTATTTTAGTAAGAGTGTCTCTCTCCTACAATTCAAACTCACAACCCTCTTCTCCACACGGCTGCTTTTGAAGGCTGTTCTACCGTCAGGAGGTCCAAGGAACTAACAGGGCTCCTGCACTTGAATTTACCCACCAAGTCACGCTGCCTCTGAAGGAGAGCTTTTCCCGTTTAGGTAGTTATAGCAGAAACCCGAGACTATAGCCTTTAAAAATGACATTGCACACACCGGATGGGATTACAGCAGCTGCATTGGATCTTCAAAGATTAACGAGAACTGACTTGTCTGCGAGTTTTCTTGCCAGGTTGTACTAGCTTTGGGGAGCAAATACCAGTACAGGACCTGGCTTCATCACGAGTGCCTGGTACGCACAGATACACTAACATAAGGCGTGAGAGGCACCAAAGGAAGCTTTGCGATCAATCCTCCCGCTCCCAAGGAAGAAGCGTAAAGGACACGAACTCCAGTGGTTCCCACGGATGATTCTGTTGGTTTGTTTTTGTTTTTTTTTTGTTTTGGGGTTTTGTTTTTTTCCCACCGCCATCCATTACAACATTCGGACAAAGTTTCTTAGCAGGAAGAACAGCACTTTGGCAAACAAGATCTGACTCTTTCTGCAAGATTGCCTATTGTTTCTTTTATGCTTCCCTCAGCTCTTGGCAGCTTACATGAACTGGACATGGTACTTCTGAGAAACCGTGTACTGGAACCGCAAACATTGAGCAACGCATACCGCAGCAGCTTTGGATTGTTAAGCAAAACTTTTCTAGTGTAGCACGATTGACTCCATTTCAAACAAAAAAAAGAGAAAGCTGCCTGTGAACAAATCAAAGCTGTTCTTACATTGTTTTGCATCCCATCAGACATTACACACAAGCCGAGTGAGGCTTTTAGTGATTCACAACGTTCAGAAGAGGTTACCTGCCGCTCAATTCACAGAGCAGGTAACAGCATTCCGTTAAAACCACACTGGGGCATGCCAACGTACCNACCAAACCAAACCAACCAAACCAAACCCTGGAGCACAGAGTGCTCCACACTCTCCTTCCCCAGCACTGGTCCCGACTCCCAACAGCTTCAGGCCCTGCCAGACTCTTGCCTGGACCTGCACCTCGGCGCTTCTGCACAGCTTTTCAAGACAAGGCAGAACACCTTTACAGAAGGCACGGGCTTTGCCCGAATTCCACCTGTGTCGTATGACCTGTCAAACCCCACCTTGATCAGAGTTCTAACTACTGGAATTATTTTTATTAGGGATGTCTAATTATACAGCCAATTTAATTACAAGGAGCTGGTGTTAACACTTGCCTACTTTAACAGCTTGATCTGGTTGAATGCTTTAAATCAGATGCCTGTATTAACATCTATTTGTATTAATTTACCATCCACTTCAGCCAGCTGCCATGGGATGATGGATTAGCTGTTGCTAACGTAATTCTGTTAGCACAGAACAAAGTCATCCCAGGCAGGGAGGAAGGTTTGCTTTAGCACTATGGCACACCTGTGCACCTATGCCTTCCTGTGCACAGCATATAGGGACAACGCAACCTTTCTTCAGAACTTTTATCACCTTCGAAAGGGAATTCAGCAGCACCCACTTGCTGGGAGATGACCCTTCCATCTTCTAAAGTCTAAGTCATCTTCTGCCCGGCCCACTTGACATTGAGATAAACAGCTCTTGCGTTCAGAATTCACTGCCTAGTTGCCAGCAGTGTTTCAAAGCTAGCCTAAAATAATTTTAGGCCCAGGGCCTCAAGCTTCAATCCTTGATGAACAGTCTTGACAATAGGACACTCTGCTCTGCAAGAATCCGTTTTAAATAGCAAGAAATTAGTTTCAAAAGGTCATAGTTCAGTGACTTCAGTTCACGCTCACCAGAATAGAGCCCCATGGAGTCCAGAGATATTTGGTCTGATCCTAGCACTGCCTGACATCCTACACTTACTAAGCCAGAGGACCATGCTGGAAGTGCTCAAGCACCATCTCTTCGAGAATGTGAAAGCAGAGTCGTAAGTTAATAAATATGAATAGCTTCAGTGAAGAAAAAAAAAAAAGACACCAACACAGCTGTAATTAAGATCTTTCCTAGGCAGGATTGCTGAAACTCTGAATCTCTACACTCAGGCTGCATTTTTTTTTTTTTTTTTTTCATTTATCTCATCTTGCTGGAGTATACTCCATATATGTGGGGCAATTTACAGCAGGAAAGTTCTTCACAAAGTTAATTCTGAAGGCTATGTTACAGTTGGAATACATCCGCTGTTTTCGAGTACACTGCCTGAGCAAAGGTGGTCATACCACATCAGTTTTTTTCCCTCCCTTGAAATTTGCACACAGCTGAGGAAACTTCATTCCCTCTTAAAACACAGCATTCAAGACTGCAAACCTGAAAATACTTTATACTGTATTTTCAGTTCAGTAACGCCTCAGATAAATTTCAGAACAAAATTAAAGTCTTACCAATAACAAAGTAGATTTTTAAAGTCCTTTATTAATCTGAATATAAAAAGACAGAAGTTGCCTACCATATAGGACAAAGCTCTTGCTTCATGAGGAAACAAAATTTTCTTTACAAAGTGAAAAAATAAATACCCTCTTAGAGTAAGGTTTATATGCTAATGTGTCATAAAAAAGTAGAGTTTTAATATTTGACAAAATGTCTGTGCAAAGAAACAGATGCATAAACACACATTACTGCTACATTAAGGCAATATGAAAAGTATAGTCAGAAAATTTCAGTAAAGTGACAGTGTACTTTTCTAGCTTTGATTAAGCCAGTATTGCACCCAAACACGGTCTCTAGTTCCCCCTGTTCCCTGGAGAATACACTAGGAAACCAGAGCCCAAAATGCCCAAGTCGGGGGGTGGCGATTAAAAACACTTTAGCAGGAAATGACCTACCCAGTAAAGATGTTAACTGAAGAAAGCATTTAAAATTATACACAACCCTTAATTTTAGAAGTTAATGGTACAGGTTTAATAGTTCAAAACCAGCCTCCAAAAATAAAGCCAACGTGAAGGGCAGCTGATTGCAGCTCCCAAGACCACCAGCCAAGCCAGATGTGGGGAACCTGGGAGCGCTTTGCCCACCAAGAGCTGTGAAGGAAGTCCCATAACAGTGCTTCCACGGGACACTGCTGACCTGAAGACTTTCCTGACCCATCCTCCTCAACACTTTCAGATTAACAAACTCATCCTACCCTTCCCAAAGCTATTCTCTCAGAATTGTTTACTATTTCACAGAATTCTGAATTAAAACACAGCCACTTGATGAAACCTTTTAACTTTAGTTTAAGAACCAATATTTTTAAAAAGAAGTTCTCTTCCCTTTAAAGCAGTTTACTAAAAGCAGAAACTAAGAGCCATACTAAACTGATACTTGTAAAAGCTAGTCTTACTATTAAAATATATGGAGTGACTGTACTAAAAAGGATTTAGAGAGCATAAAACAAAAGGCTGCATTTGCTCTTGCTGGGTATATCACTGTGTACGCCACACTTCTCCAGAGTTACCTAGCTTTTTGGCAACACCACCATGCCACAAACTTATGCATCATTTTCCTTTTAAGTGACATGAATCGATTATGCTTCTGCTCTCAAAAGATGTCCCAGACCAGTTTGGACATGCTGAATGGAGAGTATTTATGTTCAAAAATGCAGTATTTTTGCTTTTGATCATGGATAGGTGCCAGAGTGATTGCTTTCTTCACAATCAATGGTTGCATTTCATATTAGTGCAGTTTAAAAAGTACATGATGGGTTTAAAGTGTATACGTAGATCATATCACAGTCAGATTGAGAAGACTGGTGTGGGTTGGCAAGTACACATGCTGGACATGCTCTACACGAGATCTGCAAACAGGACACGACTGGAAAGGAAAAACATTAGGAAGTTAGTTTACTTCATATTTTGAGAGTTTCTACACTTACTGGAGAATTTCCTCCATGTACACAGCAACAGAGCACTTTTCTGTAATCTCCGTATTTAAAACAGGGTATCATGAGAAACATACAGCTAATTCTTACCCTCACCGCAAGTTAAGTTCACACAGCTAAAACTTATCTTTCAAACATATCATCTAAGCATGACGTTCTTTGGAATTTGTTTACCACAAATAAAATTAAGACTAACTTTTACTAGAATATCAACGTAAACATATTAACCCATGACTATTAAGTATACAGAAAAGCAAGACTTCCACATATTTGCTAACTCCCATCTTAATGGCATTGCAGTTACCTGTAATTGGGCAGCACAGGTCTTGCAGCATACTGTGTGGCCACAGGGACAAAAGGTCGAATTTATTTCTTCTTCACAGCACACCATACAAAGCAAGGACTCCTTTAGCTTCCGCAACTTCTCCTGCAGAGCTTTTGTTTGCTGGCAGCTAAGACCCTCACAATTGTCACAGTTCATGCTACTTTCTGAAGACTTAAGGGGGGAACTTGGTGGGGTTTGGTCACTTCTTGAGACAAGATCCACAATGCCAGCATTATAAAGAGCTCGCCTTGCATGATCGTAAACCTCTTTTGATGTTCTTTTAATGTCAAAGACGTACTTTTTACCGAGATTAATGTTTTCATTCAGGAATAGAGATGCGAGGTGGCCCTTTAAGTCTCGACTATACTGCATCATGACAGCACTGGTGACAGTGTCACACCTATAAAACAACACAGCAAAGGCAAACTTGGTTAGTTAATACCAATAAACCTATCCCTACAATAATTTGTTCCCAAAGTTGAAGTAACAGCACAGAAAATAAAGCAAAAAGAGCAGTCTGAGGTAATATATAAGCTCATGAATGTTGTTTGCATGACAACTCTACTTTGAAAAGTGTAAAATGTGAAAGTGACAGTTATTTTACATCTTCAAAAATGTGAAGTATCTGGTAAAATGGAGTCAGCCTATGGAAGGGACTTAAGGCGTTATGCTAATATAACCAGCCAACGCTTGCTTAATCCACAGTTCAGCTTGGCCACGCCTCTTTACATGGTAATTTCCAAGCACTGCATTAAAGAATTCCAATTAATAGTCTTTGGCATAACATCTTTTTCTTCAGACAGGCTCTCAAAAATTTTTAGCTTACAGTCAAGTAATGCCTTTAACCAAATTTCCACTCAGTACTTTATATACCGGTATTATATCTGAAGGGAACCAGTGTGAATGCAGTGTAGAGAATTAAGTTGAGCCATCTGAAATTTGCCACCGAGCACTTCAGCTACCCTAACCATGCTTGTCACACATTTCAGTGATTCAGTTACATCTGCAGAAGCCTATTAAGGCATATCACTTCTCTAGACAGCGTAGGAGAGAAAACGCAAACACAGAACACAAGGACTACAGGCTCACCGGGCCTAAGGTCCAAGATCTAAGCTTATGGCCAAATGCTATTGCCTAGCTAAAATTCTGCTTAAACTAAAACTACGAAGGACAGCAGAAGTTACAAGCTGAGACTAAGATCAAAAAGTTAAGACTGTCTAAGAAGTTCTATAACACTTTAACTGCCTGAAAAGAAAGAGTCTGAAGTGTGCAAAACAGCAGTACAAGGGCATATAATTACAGAGCAGAACAAGACACGCTTAACATCAGGCTCACAAAATAAGCAGTGGTTAGGTGCCGATTAGCTGCAGTGGTTAGAAAGGCAACTAGCTAATGCTAATTGCTGTAACTGTATTAAAATGTTCTAATTTGAGCAGCTGGACAGGTGTTTGCCTAGTGTATGTACTTTCCTCAGCTTTAAGTCCAATTCTTCTCTTACAAAGCAATTGAAACTGATATGTGGTAGTTAATTTAGAGAAAACACCGCTAAGTGTCTTCAATAGTTCTACTGATGAGTGCTGGACCTCACAGTAGGAATGAAAAGGGGTTTAAACAAATCGGCCATCAACAAATGAGTACAGCATCCCTACCTCAAAGAACACTAGGATAAAGACAATGGGTAGCTGCTGGCATGAAACAAAATCCTGGGCATGGGAGCAAGGACAGAGGAATTGTAGGAAGATTTATATGCATGGGATGGGAAGGTGGCATACAGATAACTTCTAGCAACTGGAGGAGCCAAATAAAGGAGAAACAAGGAGTACATGTGCGTATGAACTACACCTACATATCCTGAAAGACAGGATCTTTCTTCTCCTTTGCTCTCTCATCCTCCCTCTTACATAGGGACAAAAAAGTATGCATTGTTTATGAAGTATCAAAGAACACGGTAAGTTTATATTCTGAAGTGCTGTTATTCATACTGGCAGAGACTGAGAAGTTTTGATTGTCTTGTACTCCCACCCCACAAAACGGAAAGCAGCAAAAACCCGTTCAGCTTCTGGACTTAAGAGGAAAGTAGAGGCTGCAAAGACAATGAAATTTTGCAGAGAATTCCTGAAGTGCGGTCAGACTGCTGGTTGCTTAAGCACTTATTTCAAATACTGTGGAGAAGAGCAGCGGAGCAGTTGACTCTAGTGGCAACACTGACCTGTAAAATGCATGTGTCTCTGTAATTGCTCTATAGAGTCCACTTGCTGCCCTTGTACTGATCATCTTAAACAGGAGGACTACACTATTACCAGACTCCTTGGTTACAGTCAGATACACGTTCTTCCCAGACTGAGTTGCCATTTGAACAACAGGATAAGCAATCCTATAAATGAATATCAAAAAAAAAAGAAAGGTTATTTAGCTTTTAAGGATACGGGCATTTTCCACTAACTATTATGGTGCACTTTTATCAGAAGTTAGTGATCTCTGACTGTTGTCTGTAATGCTGGATTGAAGATGCTGCCTCAACAATACATATAAAAATCAGGAGTATTAAGGCCAGTTGTAGTCTTGATTATAAGCAGGTAGTGCCCTCAGACCCTACATTCCAAGAGCTCCTTTTAGTAATTCATCGAACAGTTTTGTATATTTATGTAAAAACTAGAGGCATGCTCAGTACTTCTGAAAAATGGAAGATAAAAAGGGTTGCACAAACCACATACCTGTTGATTGGACTCAAGTCATCTTTACAGATGGATATGCCTTCAGGTCCAACACCAATAAGGAGTTTTTGCCCTTCGCTATCTCTCACTGAGTGCCACTCTACCCCATAGTTCTCCAGTGTTGTAACAATCTGCAGAACCTGGTACTCAGCAGAAGCTTGACTTAGACCTTCTAGCTCCTTGTGCTTTGCAATAATGCTGTTGATAAAAAGATGAAGGATAGGTGAAGTAACCCAAGTATATGCTGTTACTGTCAGCAGCTTGTTTTAACATGGGTTTTTAGATGACCTAGTTAAACAGATTATTAAATGCTCCTGACCTGCTTTGTCTGGCTATGGATTTCCAGTAATCATGTACGGGAAAGAACTGAGAATTGCCAAAATATCCTGAGAATGTTCAGGAGACAATACTGTGCATTTGCTTAGACACTTAAAAGCTACATGTAATCAAGGTTTTCCAACTAATACCCACCCCCAGCAACGTATTTACCTGAACAACTACTAAGTTCATAACAAAAAAAAATCTATGGAAAAGCATGACACACTGAAAGTATCTCAATATTCAGGAACTGAGCTATGAAGGTGTTTTGGGAATCCTGCTTACTTATCAGCGTAAGGGTACTAAGCCAGATAAATTCTTGTTACTTTCTTGCTCTAGTGGAGGTCTAAGACACACTTGCAATTTCATTACTGCTCCAAGTACTTAGATACCTGTATTTCCCCAAGTACTAGAGTTCAACAGCTTTTTTTTCCACAAAAAAACCTCAAATGAGCTTAAAAATAAACTGAAATCAGAACATTAGTTCAACATTCAGGTTGTATTTTGATCTCCAAAGCTATCTTAAAAAAAATTAACACCACAAGGTACACTATAGCATCAGCAATTACGGGCATAACAAACTCTTATGCTTTTTGGTCTCCAAGAAGGGGGTTATATCATTGTGCTCTTTTTACCTCTCCAGAATGGTAGTGGTGAGCTCTTTTGCACACAACTCCTCATAATTGTACTTGGCAGTGTTCTGGTTATAATCTCCAAACTTCATCTGTGCCAACAATGCACTAAGTTCAATTGCATGCTCTGAAGAACACTGAAGATTACCCGCAAGAAGATCTTCTTTTATATGCAAGAAAAACATATGCCTGCAATGGAATCAGAAATGTTTGCTTACACAAGGTGTTAAAAGATGTTCGCAATCAAGATATTTATCACATAACATCTCATATATGTTTGGTAACCATTAGTTTGGTAATCAAGAATTTGCAATGAACATACCAAATAAAGAAAGTCTGGTAGAAGGGAAAGAAAAGGGCCTCCATCTTATTATTCATTTAACACTTAAGGCTACAACTGAAGACAGCACCTAAAAGCACTATTAAAAGAAATGAGCACTTTAATATCATGTTCTTAAGAATAAGAACTACTTTAAAGGCCACTTAGTAATTTCAATTTAGAGTAAAATATCAACAAAATATATTTGGATTCATTTCCTATGTTTAAATATCTTTGGTTGCCTTTTACAAATTATTCTGCATTTCAGAAAAGAAATGTGTGAAGAGCAGCCCAGAGCAGCATACACCTGTCTATCATGCAAGAGAAGCCACACTTTCTCTACACAGCAGAAATGCCTCTGCCACCACAGTCAACGGGAAGACAGTGCTTTTGCCAGTGACACGATTAACAGAATAACTTGAAACATCTGAAAAGGAATTGTGGAAGAAAATACAAAAGCATCTACTGTGTAAGCACATTTGTCAGACCAACCTTTACACTTGGGATTATGGCAGGTCTGACAACTAGCTGAAAAATTCACAAAGCTGCTCTTAATTATCTAATAGGTCAGTTAATTAGACAAATAAAAAATTCCACCAACACTAACAGCAGCCTGCTAATTTCCCCTATAGTCTAACTTAACTTCTATAAATTTATCCTTCTCTCCCCCCTCAGGGAAGACAATAAAAAAAAATTTCTTGGCATTTGTTCTTAAGACTCAACATATTTATGGAAACCAGACACAGAAGTAGCTACGTATCACTGAAAAAATATTTCAATAAATGAAGCCTGGTACCCACAGGGATTTGACTTCGCTTCCACAGTAACAGGACATTTACATTTTACTTTTCTTAAAATTAAGTGTAATCTACTTTTCTGAAAAAGCTATATTGAATCACTCATCACTGAAATTCAAGATGCTAGTAAGTGATTAGCTTTCCTTCCAACAGCAATTTTGGATAACATCTTATGCATATCCTCTTGTAGCACCCTACAACTCCATGTACAACAGGGCAAATAGGGCTACTTTTTCACCACTGTGAGCAATTACAAGACTTGCAAAATTTGTTCTCATTCCTAGCCCTCCTAGGGTACATGCTGCAGCTAAGAAAATACTGGCCTAAAGATGCCCCATATCCAGAACTTTTGTAACCAGGAAAAAAAACAGGTATTAAATTATCCCATAAGCTGCCCTGCAATCCACTTCCGGCAGCAAGTCACAGCTCCAGCACTTCCTTTTGCAAGCAGTTTGAGGCACGCTAGAGCTTCATTGCAGTTCTGACACAAGTGCATAACTGCATCACCCTGATGTCCAGACATCAATCTAGCAGTTCTAGCAGGGGTCTGGTGGAAGCCAATATCCGCACTCTGTGCAGGATACAAGTTCAGGTGGCAAAAGGACCAGAACTTCAGACAGTACAGTTGTCTCCACCATTAGCAGATTATTCCTTGTTTAGGCTTTTCTTGGAGCAAGTCCCAACCCTCTCCTCTGATCCCTTTCTCCTACCTTGCTAATTCATAACTCTCTTTGCTTAGGCAACAGAAAGGCATATCTGTGGCTTTTAAAATGCATAGGTGTGTACATACTCCTTTGGGGGCTCAGTCCATAAATCCAGACAACGTATTTGATGAATTACTAAAGCACTGTGGCCAAAATAAACTCAAATAGTAGGCATTTCCCTAATTCCAGTCAACATTTCATAAAGTAAATGGCTTTTCATGCACTTCTGATCCTCTGTTAATATCAGAACAGGTTTTCCAGTCATTGTAACTATGTACTAATTACACATACAGTGCTTCAAAGAAGTATCTGACAATTTTCTTCTCATTAGCTGATGGGGATTTACAACTACCACACCTAAATGCTTGTATCTTCAGTTTATTTTATGCATATGACAGCACTGACTACACAGGGAAAAGTCAGCCTTCTCCCCTTGCTGGGAAGATCTTGTTGACATCAAGAAGGGAGCTGAAAACCAAAAGATCACTCCTATAAATACGGGTGCATTGCAGCAACAGCTACAGCAGAGGCATGGCTTGTCACATTCCATTACCAAAATGCCATAGGTAGACAGCAGAGTTCAAGATACTACGTGAAATAGCATCGCAACAGCTAATGTGCAGTAACTTCTCATAACTGGCTCCCATCATATAAAGGAAAACATCTCAGAGACTAAGCTACTTTGCATTTTTCTGATAAAGGGGACAAAGGTATGGCATATATAAGGGACAGTTATTGCAAAGTAACTAAAGCGATGCAGGTTCGCGTCCTGGCTTACACTATGGTAAGCTATTTTGTTGAGTCAGAGAAAAGAGAGAAACACCTGTATTTAACAGTCCATCTCATTGGTGTGCACCTAAAAATACCCATTGCTGGCCCAAGCCCATTGCCTAGACTGCACCTATAATAGGTCAGAAACTAGTTAACATACAGCCTCGCCAATGAAATTAGTTTTCGAATGACAGTGAATAACTTCCTACTGGTCTGCCACAGCAGTTGCCCTGAACCAAAGTTCAAGTAGCAAATTTACTGTTGTTGTTTGAGTCCTTAAATGTGATTGAGGCAGGAAAAGCATCTAGGAATTCAGATATGGTGAGGGTTGCAAACATTTTATACATCTGAAAAAGTGATTCTGATTAGTGCAGACTCTTATTAGCCCATCCAGCCCTTCCTAGGACTGCACTTCTCCAAAGTTATATTAATATCCATTGCAAAATCATCCCCCTTCAAGATTCAAAACATGACACCAGACAATGTGATTATAAAAGCAGATTTTTCTTTTTTTTTTCCTTTTAACACAAAACTAAAAAGGTCTTTTGATCCTTAAACAGAAAGGCAAAAGAATGCTTTTATTGCTGAATACAAACAAAACTAAAGCAGTAGGAGGCTCGAGGCAGCTCCTTATCTAATTCTGCCAAGTCTAAAGGACCCAACAGACCATCTGTAGAAAACCTTGCCATATTACAGATTCTGTTAGTTACCAGAGAGCATTCATGTAAGTTTTCATAAATTAGGTTGTGACCTAAACACTTCATAGCACTTAATCCACTGTCCCTCCTTTCTCTAGGGATATCTAGATACAATGAACAAATTGTTAAAGCTTTTCCCACCTCTACAGATACTCAGGTTGTGCAGTAAAAGGGTACTCCGTTTTTCACGGGACTATTTCAGTGTTAGTATTTTATGCTTAATGGATTTTTTTACCAAGACAGTTTTAAAAAGTGAACTGTTTTAAAACTGGAAACTGAACTGTTTGTAACGGAAGTCCTCTAAAGAATATTCACAGCACTGCTGACAGAATGTCTTAGTTTGACCACCATATAAGAAACTAAGTGTTTCGATTTCTGCATCATTTACCACTTCAGTTATACATGACACATTAGTCTTACTTGTTACAAATTTGACAAGTAACTCAAGCCAGACAAAAGGTATGTTTCCTACCCCCCCAATATTCTCTTAGCACATTCTGCAACTTTGTTACTACTCTTGCCAAAGTTTCATTTTACCTTTAAATCTTCATAGAAAAGAAGTCTTCACAACTCTGAAGTTTACCTATCAATTATTGTAGCTTCTAGTCATCTTAACATCTGCCAGACATGTTGGGACATTGAACAACTAGTAGCAGCTTTAAGAATAAGCAGTACTTTCCATTGCACTCATAGCCCAAGTTCTACACATGACAGCATTAGTAAAAAAGACATTCTATATAACCTAAACACCAGAATTGGTTCCCCCAGTCGAAGCTCATGCTAGCTAGATATTCTTGTATATTCAATTATAGAACATTTCCTTTGAATTTGGTAGTTCAAAACAGTACACAGAAACACTGATTAGAGGACAAAGCATCAAGTTTGCCAAAGCAATACTTCATTAGTCACTGCCCAAGCAGAATTTCTTCCTTTCCAAAGGAAGAAAAAGCAGTTTTAGAATTAGAACAGGATCACATGCTTTCTTCAAGCACTAGTTATACTGGTGATTTTGTATTTGTTTTGTATTGTTATTTTTGCCCCAGTGCTTTTCAAACAATTTAAGTCCTACATGCATATTGAAACACTTGGTAAAATCAAACGTACAGTGCGATTAACATTTTAGTTGTACATAAATAATTAGATACAAATGCCGTAGAAAGGGGAAGCCACAAGGAGGTTTCAGCAGATGGCCCGTTTTACAAAAAACTACAGCTATCAAACTAAAGTCACAAACCTAGATAGCACAATAATTGCCTTTTGCCTCCCTCTGAAGCGATTTATGCAGGCTGACTATACTGAACAGCACTACCAGAAACAGGTGTCAGTATTTCACTTCAATGAAATTCCTACAGGAGGCAAATCACTTAGTTATTGCCAACTGAATTGGCAATAACAGCCCCACAAAAATAAGTGCTGTGAAAAGTGTAGAGTATACATAATACAAGATTAACTTAGCTTTCTTAACTCATTGAAGACAATTACGTGCATCAGGATTCAAAGTTCTGCACTGAAAACTTTGTTTCTACTACTTTAATCAAGGAAAGGAAAACAGGGCAAATAGAAATCGAAAGACTGTATTAAAAGTTTGAAGCTCTAAACTTATCTGCCAGTGGAAAAAGTGACAAACCCCAATCCTTTACCAACAAAAGTATCTGTATATGACTAACAGTTCCTTAGCTAGAAATACAGCCAAAAGAACCCATGCTCTTGCCAGACTACTGGCAAGTATCTCAGCATACATCCCAAGGCACTGTCTGTTCTTTTTGGGGTATGACACTCCTCACCACAGGGTAAGGCTCTTTACTACTGTGAAGTAAATTTACAGCTCTGTAGTCTAAAGGAATCAAAATTAAGAGGCATTATTGTTCTCTCTGAAAATATATTGATAAAGCTCTCCTAGCAATAGAATATAATTCTGTTTTTCAAAGCAAGAGATAAGGCCACTCCATATGAAAACACAAAGCCATGCACAGTTACAATTATGTGCCTCTGTATCTTTATTCTTATTTGCTCTCAGTGGAGTGGGTGAAAGGTTACCAACGGCAATTCAACTCTGATTTAGACAAACAGATCCATTAAACTCACCCTGGTGTCTATTACAGCAGACTATTATTGCATTGTAACAAATGTCACACCACTGCTGCACAGGCTGGCCAATGCTAAGGGATAATAGGATGTTTTTCTGATTTTCTGCCTACTACATGTATCTAACTGATCCAAATATTTTACAAGCCAGTTCTTAATTTTAAGTAATTCATGAGTACAACTGGATGACACTGTATGTACCAATGTACTTTGTAAACAGAATTCAAATGCTGGGAAATACCACACACCACGTTCAACAACTTCCAAAACAATAATTACCTCTCTCAAGGCTGGCAAAATATAGCTCTTTTGAACACTTTGTGGGGGTGCGTGGCTTGTTAGAATCTGACACGTTATTTTAAATTGGCATGGCTTACGTACGAATCTTTGGCTTCAGTCGTCTTACACAAGACGCTTAACTTCGCCCCTTTTGGAGTATATCTGGGTGAATCTTGCTTTGCTCACAGAAAAAAGATTCCCTTCAAAATTACTTGTACTTTCGCGCCACCACCGCAGCCTTGCCTTTACCCTGCCGGACTGAAACCCGCCGCCCTGCCCTCCGGGACGACCGCTTGGCACAGCTGGCCTCTCGCGAGCCTCGGCAAACGCTCTCCCCGTCGCGGCGGACTGGGCTTTCCAGCCCTCCCCGCTACGCGTTTCACAAAGCGGGCCGCTAGCAGGAGCGGCCGGGCTTTCCGCCCCGAGGCAGAGGGGCAGGCCGACCCGGGCCCGGGGAGCGGCCAGCCGAGGTTACCGCCAGTCACTGCCCCGGAGTTAACACCGCGCCGGAGCCGCGCCCTCCGCCGCCCGCCGCCGCGCCGCTCCTCCCGGCCTGCCCGG
>VZTL01058299.1:10705-21958 GCA_013400535.1 Scopus umbretta | reverse complement strand
ATTTCATTACTTAACAGTGTGTTATTTCATTTCAATATGAGAAATAAATGTGCCTGTTTCTTAAATGTGCTTGTTGTGCCTACTTGAAAGACTGAATCTAAAGAGCCATCATTAATTTTCATTAGGAGGTCAATAATGCCAAGTGCTCTGGAACTAATTCAGTGGAATAAGAGGTCATGTTTTGACTTTTGTTGTGAAGAAAGCAGAAAAAAATCAATGGCAAGAGTAATGAAATGTTAACATCCTTCTAAGTCTCTCGACAACATTATGCACAGGCTATCGAGAATATCAATTGCTTGCAAAAGAGACCTGACTGAATACTCAACTATGCATCATAAATAACATTATATTCCTTCAGTAATGACTTCAGTTATTTACTGAGACACTCCTTTCCTCGTTTTACACCTTTCTGTACTCTGGTAACTTTATTTGGAAAAGGATGGGTGCGAAGAATATAAATGAAATTAAAAAATAGTGCTAATCTTGAACAGTCCACCCTTTCTTCTGAGGAACCATGCATATTATGCTCATTAACATTTGCAGATGACAAAATTAAAATGGTAAAACTGTAACTACTTTCAAACTTACCAAACCCATGAAATGACCGTGTGCTTATTCTCTCCCCTGCAGACTTATTGTGTGATATTATCTAGTGGGTTGTTATATGCACAGAAAACAAAACAAACAAAACCCCCCAGCAACACTAAAAAAGAAAAAATAAGAAAAAGAGAAGTACTGTCTTCTATGGTTCACACTTTCCATTATTTTTCTCTGGAGTATTTGTGAAACCATGATCCTTCACAATAGACAAGCACCTAATGCCTTTGACAGTGCCTTGAAACAACACTGAGTGGTCAAGTATGAGATAAAGGGAGATTACATAGCAGGGTTTTTTTTCTACAGTAGGATAGTGTTAACCCAGCAGCTGAGTTAACACACAGAGAGGTCAAAAGATGTATGGGGAAATTACAAGAACCAACAAAATGATGATGCAGTAATGCCATTTTCTGTTGTTACCTTATTAATGCTCATAACCATAGTACATGCTTGAGAGCAGTGTTCCTCTGTTTAAAGTCTTTGAGTTAAGATGAAAACGTATCATTTCTCAAAGGAATAAATAATAAGAAATAATGCAGTGTTCAAACTGTTTTAAAGGCTTAGAGTATTGTCTGTTAAGATGGTTTTTACGTTTTTATTTAAAGGGAAAATTATTCATGCTATGCCACTGTTTTCTTACATATGTAAATATCGCACTACTGCATTTATTTGAAATACGTATTTTTCATACCATAGAGGCTCCAGCGTTGACTACAACTGCATTATCCTGTATTGCAGGGAACATTTCTTTCCACCCTAGTTTTAATAGCATTGGAAGGGCTATGAACAACCAGGATCTAGGGTATATCTACACAGATGGGTTCAGGCAATCATGAATTTATTCAAACTCCAATCCAGCAAGATGTGTAGTCTGGTTTGGGAAACTGTTAGATGCATTAACACAGTGATTTCCCTGATCTATTATACTCTTTATCTCTCAGTTATTTTTAACTTTGTTTGATGAAAAGTAAAAAGTTCAGTTTACAACAGAATTACCTTATGCAGTATTTTGTTATTTGATGGGCTGACATACTGGCATGAGCTGACAATTTGCAAAATGTGAAATGCCTGTGATGTTCACATATGCCTTTGTTTTACTTCTATGATATTTATGTGTTATCCTGCTTTTAGTTAATTAAAATTATTTGGGTTAAATTGCCAACTTTGTGAAATGTTTTAAGAACTACAGCAGCAGCAAACTATGCAGCTGTCAGAAGTTATCTTTTCCGTGATGTGATCAAAGAGCAATGGCATTATTTACTATTTCCTCTAATTGTTATGGATAGTCAAAAAATGTAGAATTTCAGTTGTAATGAAAAATGGGAGCACTTGTAAAATTGTTGAAAACTGCCATCTCCAGGAAAGTATTTAAACACACAGTAGATAACGTCTCTGCGTGCAGTTCTTCTCAGTTAAACAGCCCCACCTACTTCTACTTGTAATGGGTGGGATTGATGCTTACATTCTAAAGAACATTTCTGATTTTAATTCATGTTTTTTAATGTGCTGTCCCAATGGAATGAGAGGGAGAGATGGGATCCTGCAGACATCCAGATTTTATGGTTTAGCCAGACTCTGGGACCTGGAACTTGCATCTTGCCAGTCTCTTGACCATGTCACATGGAAGCAGGAGGCTCTTTGCTTTGCTTTTAAGCTCGTTGCTCTCAGGCTGTTTTCCATGTAAACCTTCCTTTGAGCAATGCATCCAGGAGTCCCCAGACTCCCAGCAAGCATGCAGAAAGTCCATCACAACTGTTTTCTTGACCATTAACTGGAACAGGTATTTATCCGTGAAAATACTTGGTTCCAGCACATCTGCCTTTTCCAAGAAAAAAACACTTCAAAAGAAAATTCCTGATCTGCTCCTAATCGCAAATCAAATTATAAAGGACTTGATATTGCTACTTATAATATTATGTAGTATGAGAATTACTGATTTGACAATGCAGTAAGTTCAGATACTGGTTGGATCCAATATTCAGTGTCAGAAAAAAAGGGCAAAAATCCAAATTAAAAAAAAAAACAAAACTGGTGGCAAACTAAGCTTTTCTTTAAAACAAGAATTTTCTTATTTCTCTTCATCAGCAAACAATTAAGTCTTCTATCCAAGCATCCTCAGAATGAAAATGTGACTGTTGCTTGCACTTTGACTTTAGATATAGATTATGCCATTTCAAAGATTTGGTTTTGTCAGGCTCCTGCACGTTAGCAATAAACTAGAATATAGTTACTCACTACCCATTTCCTCCCACACTTAGGAAGGAAAATACCTGTTAATAATGAAAGGCAGGGATGTTGATCATTTCATCTGAAACTTTTTTTCTTTCCCATGGAAATTGAGAGCAATTGCCTACATATATTTTTGTACCTGAAAGCACTCTTGTTCCCTTAACCATTTCAGGATTCGTTTTTTAGAAACGTTTTGGAACAAGTTAAACTTGCATTGCTTCCTGGTATGTTGCAGAGCTGTGTTATGTAATGGCTGTCCTTTAATTTAGTGAACACAGCTGAGTGTGACATACAATGTCAAGCAACAGCAATACTTTGAAATATCTTAGTGTAATAAGTTTTCTCTTCCCATTCTTTGTGAATGGACAACTAATCCCCTTCAGTTATGTGTTTTGTAGTTGCTTTCTGCTACCTACAGGTAGTATGCAACTAGAATAGAGATCTTCAACTCAACAGCCTCCATTTCTGTGAAGTTTTGTTGTGTCCGTTAATTGAAAATATTGAAAAAAACCCTAAAGCAGACATTGCATGGCCAAATTCAACCAGACTTGATGCAAAAAAATTCTTTGATGTTGTACTGTAGACAACCATGAGAGCATATAGAAGCTCTGGATTAGTTCATCACAATGGGATCAAATACAGCCTGTGCTCAAGGTATGATGCATTCAGTCCTCAAATGTTTCAGTCAGCCCAAAACCACTGATACTGCAAGACTCTGGTCAAAACAGACTGTGAGGTACAAACTTTGCCATATCCTTTTAACCATTCTATGAGTTGAAAGCAAAGACACTTAGTAATGGTCATGGAGCTGTGTTCAGTCACAGGTCTGACAAAATTGTTTGGATTGACTTTAGGAGTAAACATCGAGGGTGAAATCCCAGCTTCATTAATAACACATGGAAACATTACTTCATTTAGTGGCGCAGGATTTTAGCCAAAACACCTGTTGTATCATTGCAACATGCATTCTTTAATGCTGTCCATTCCTTTCAGTACTCATCTGAATGTAGACTATATTATAATACTCCCTATAACTTTATACAGTGCTAATCCAGCAGAAGTGATAGAAATTTTAGGGGATGAAGTTGCAAATGCTGCTTGTTATTCCAAGGATGTGCTCAGCAGCAGTCACTTAAAGGCTCAAAGTAAGCATAAAATGAAACCCAGACTCTATATGCATCTGCTTTGTCACATGCAAATGGGATCTTTGGGTAAGTAGATTGCTATCAGACATCTAAGAACTCATCTGTATGCATAAACTTTTAACAGCTACACATGAAGAAATGGTAAGCTGGTGCCTACAGAAAGATAGATAAAACTTTTTCTTCTACAGGGACCAGCAAACAGATTCAACTTGGAATTTGTATTACAGATGTATGTGTTTTTTAATGATTTCCATGTTGCATTCCCAAGAAGCCAGCAGTTTGGGCCTTTGAGGGTTTATTAAACCTTAAACACTGCAGATATTTCTGCTGATGGGGACAGAAAAATAATATAAGTGGATGAAAAATTAAAAATGAAAAAAGCCTTCATAAAGTCATTTTTTTCTTATCAGCATGTTGAAGTAGATGACCAACTCTGATTTTCAGCTGGCATGATACATTTTAGCACAAGATGGGTTAATAGACCAAAACAGAGAGAAATCCCACAGTGTCATATTTCATAGCGAATCTTATTTTAATGAAGCTGTAAGACCTAGATGCCAAGGTCAGCCCACACCTCTGTGCATCGTGAAATCCTTCAGAGTAATCAGCACTGCCTTCAGAAACATTCAGTGCATGAAGGCAGCTGACCATGTGCAGGCTGCTCCGCAGCTAGGTGCAGCTGGCAACACTCTGGCTTTAGCAGATCTTCTATTTCTGTATCAATACGGAACTGGACAGCTGATTCCTCTCCTTTGCCAGAGCACATGCCAGTCTAGTAAAGACTCAGATACTCATTACTGGAGTCTAGGAGCAATGTGCTGATTTAACTCAGAGTTTTGGGATTTCAAGTGGAGTTCTTAGAAATGACAGACTGGATCCTCCCAGTGCTGCAGGGAGCTGAAGTCAAGCCGATGCAGGAGGCTTTCCTCTTTAAAAAACATGCTGTGTTCAGGAAAGGTTGTAAAGTACTAAGCTTTCAAAATTTCCCAGAGACTGTAGCTGCTTCAAAATTATAATGACTATGGCATTTCATAATCTGTATTTGTTTCATGATTTGTGGAGCCACACTTAGCGTACACATTGCAATAGTGTTCATCACCCTTAATGTAATGAAAAATGTAATTTAAATGCTTAGATGAGTAAAATACCCAAATCCTAAGTCTTTCAAAACACTTATACTTTTCCTCACACTATTTACTCTTGCTTATAAAGCTCACCTTAACATTTTCTTTTATTTTTAAATGTCATGACCTTTTAACGTTAATAAAAATTAAGAACTACCAATACCAGCTTTTTCTGTGCAAAGTATTTGTTAAGTGTAGCATTCCTAATGATAGTTTATATCTTTGGGCAGGTTGGGTAATGGTAAATTGGAGGGAAGTTTTTTAAACGCGACACTGGGGAAGAGGTTAAAGAAATGTAATCAGTTCCAAATAGGTTCTGGAGTATTCTCAGCACTCCATAGACCAGAAAAAAAAAAAGAGGTTCTTTGTTCCTAGTAGGCACATTTATAAAAATATTAAAGCAATGGACATGTCTTCTTTTTCCCTTTTTTCTTTTTTTTCTCATCAAGCCATACTGAATTTTGGAAGTCTAAAGAACGTGAAAAAAAATAAACCAAATACCACTGTTAAAGTTGATTTTATAAGAACATTTATGAAAACCTCAAGATATCAATGCTGCATTTGACATTTCTTGAATATTAGGAGTAATTCATGGCAGATAAAAATTCAGCCAAAAAAGAATACGATTACATGATTTCAAGTGTAAAATAAATTCTCGCTGTAAGCTATATTTTCCCTGGTTTTCTATAATTACAACTAAATTTTGTCATTGATAGATACATAAGAGAATATTACTTATTCAAAGTGAATAACCTGTTATTAAAGTTATTTTTTTCTCCTACATTTAGTCTGATTTTGTACTCCTGACTAAATGAAGAATGAATCTCAAATGTTTCTCAGTCATTCTCATTAACATGGCAGTTTAAATTTATTACTACTACTGAAGACATTCTATTTTCAATATAAAAAAATGATGAAGCATTAATCTTAGAAGTTACCTTTGACAGATATGAAAACTCCAAAATCGTTATGAGTTTCAGAATATTAAAAAATTACAAAAGTTAAATGATGGTGAGAGAAATTATTCTCTTGGTTGCTATGAATTATTTGCAAGCCAAACACCAAACTAAGAAAAAATGTATTATCAGTAGATATTGAAAGACTGAGTGGTAGCTACCTAGCTGGAAATATAGCATAGCATAGCATAGTAGTTATCTATGAAAGGCTGGAAGAAACTAGCTACTATTTAAAAAAAGAGAAAGTAGGAAGAGGGACTAATAAAGAGTGTCATGTAAACTCTTGAAGATAGAAGAATATAATTTTTTTCTATACCAAAGAAACTTTGTAAATCAAAAGGGTCAAGAAGTGATATTCGTATGATGGTCCTAATTCAACTAAGCAACTAGTTACCTGTATAAAATACATACTTAATTTTATGTATATTCCTTAGTTCTGTTGATCTCAGTGACAGTATTTGTATCTTATCATGGGGTTAAGTATTTTGAAAACTGGAGCTAAGACAGCCTTGATCTAGGCAAATGCAGTGAAAAGTTAAGTAAATCATTATAGATATAAACAAAACTCAAGGGAGAAATGGCTTGGAAACAGGCTTGCAATCTAAGATTCTTGAAATCAGATGCCGGTATGCTGAATTCATCTCACCTGCCTCGGAAATCTGCAATGTGCTTTGGCCTTTGATAAAAAAACTTTAAAGCTTAGAACCACTCAACAGAGCTGCTGGTTGAGGAACAGGAGATATCTCAGTCTTCATTGATTTATATGTTAGTCTTTTTTTTTCTTTACTTTACATCTGGACTTTCTAACCTATAACAATCTTTTATTTTGGAATTTTATATATATATATATATATAAAATGCATGTACTTTAGATGTTGTAAAATAGGAAGAGAAAAAAAATCCAGAATTTTTCTTTGAATTAGTACTTTTCAAGGACATAATCTGGAAAATGGCATATTCAGTGGAGACATAAATTGAGATTTTATTGTTTGAATTGCATTTCAGATGTAAATAAATAGCATAAACAAGAAGAATTAAGAGAAGCAGTTCTGCAAAAATAAAACTGTAATTAAATAAGAGAAAAATACGTTGGTAGCCAGTAATATTTAGAAAGATGAAAGCTGCATTTTTCTAATGGTGATTTTAATAGAATTTGAAATTGATAGTCACAGAGCAGGATTTCTTATCGCTACAATTTGCCAATAGCCAATAAGAATACTTACGCAGTGGTGAGGCTGTGAGTGCAAACTTATTCTATAGGTCCCCAGGGAAAAGTCTGTAATTGCAGAGTCACTTACTTCAGCAGTAATTTCAGTCTTGCTATAATTGTATAGCATAATCATTAACATAAGTGCTTTGGTGGTGCCTAAACCACTGGTAAAAGTTACATTTGAAAGTTAGCAACTAAGTCGCACTGAAACATTAAGAATCTCAAAGCGTTGCCTTTCATTGCTGTGTAAGTTGCATTAGCTGTAAGGGTTAAATGCTTTGTTTTTAAATATTTCTCACTGTTTCCCATGCCTCCCACAGAAATGTGTATGTTAGCCTCAGAAAAACTGGTGTGTCTAAGGCTTGGAAAGGAAAGAGCAACTGTGATGAGATCTGACATCCTGAAGGGCTTGTTCTCTGATCAGGGAAGAAATGAAGCATTGCATTTTAAAAGAGATTTTCAACTGAAAATTTTAATTGGACCTCACTTTTAAAGTGTTTGAAATCCTCTCTGGGTACAATATAGTGCACACAAAAAAAGCCTGTGATATTTTGATGTTTGCTTATCTACGTGCTGTCCTGAAGTATAACAGAACACGGTGTAAGTTATGAATAGCATGCGGGCACTCTGCTGTTGCACTGCAGGAGATGCGGTTAGAAGAAGATTTGAGAGTTCAGCATTTTGTGTCTGTCAGTCACAAACTAAGCCAAAGGAAAGAATCTGAATGTATGTCTGCAATGTATTTGTACACAAGCTGTAGCTTGGTGTTATGTGGGACATTTTCTCTCTGTCTTCTTTCTTTTTCAAGATTGTAAGTGAAAGAGAGACAGAGCAAAAAATCCAGCTGCAGTAAGTTAATTGACACAATGGGTTTTATCCATGTTGCTACTATATTGAATACAGTAGAAGCTACAGGTTTCCATTAGGAATCTGCAAGCACTCTTTTTCTTCTTAGAATCACAGAATGCTTTGGGTTGGAAGGGACCTTTAGAGACCATCTAGCCCAACCCCCCTGCAGTGAGCAGGGACATCTTCAACTAGATCAGGTTGCTCAGAGCCCTGACCAACCTGACCTTGAACGTTTCCAGGGATGGGGTCTCCACTACCTCTCTGGGCAACCCGTTCCAGTATTTCACCACCCTCATTGTAAAAAATTTCTTCCTCATATCGAATCTAAATTTACTCTCCTTTAGTTTAAAACCACTGCTCCTTGTCCTGTCACAACAGGCCTTTCTTATGACACTATGGTGGTTAAACACTCAAGATATCAGTGTTTGTATTGATCAATCATCTAAGGAGAATTCAAGATCTATCTTTAACAATGAACTTTGCTCAGAGGGAAAAACTGAATGAATATTGGGTTTCCTCCTTCTGAATCCCAGAACTTTTTTATTGTTTAAAATGTGTGAGTAAAGTATTGTTCCCAGAAGACCAATTTTTGGGATGGGAAGAGAGAGAGTAACACTTGGTAGAGTAAGTTTGCAAATGAATTGGAATGATTTGAGATAACAATAAATGACAACTGTAAAAGTAAGAATTACTGATATATATAGAGAAAACTTTAAAATGCATGTATTTAAATAATTATTAATTAAACTGCCTATTTCTACATAATATAATATGACTATTATTAAATTCACACAATTCATGCAAGTAAGCTTGCCCATTAAACCTGGGGGCTGCTTTGTGAAGAAGAGAGGATCTCAGCTCCTAAAAAAAAAAGTGTCTGCCAAAATTCTCCATGAGTCACAGTCCCTCTGGGCCTCAGTTTCCTCCTCTGTAAAAGAAGTAGAATAACCTGATTTTTTTTCCCCCACTGAGCTGCTATATTAATGCGTCTTTTTTGTAAATCCAGTAGAAGGATACAAAATGTTCTAATGTTCTTGGGCTTGTTGTTCTGAGCATTTTCTATTTTGAAGCCTTGTGCATTTTTAGATGGGAGGCAGAAGTGGGTCATTCCCTAGCGGTCTTATTATGGAAATCTTTCCCTTATATAAGGACCTCTAATTCTGCTGCTGCTCCTCTGTCTTATTGGTGACAAAGTTGGCCAGTGCTTGTTTATCAGTACATATTTATTTTAATATGTCACAGTGGCTTCTGCCCACAGGCTATTACCTTGAACTATAAAATAACTTTTATTAGTATTTCTGCAAAAAAAGAAGGTCTTCTCACAAAAGATGTAGTGGTAGCACAAAACATCAGGAACTCTGGCCCAAGAAACCAAACCTAATTAATCAGAGCCTTTAGCTCAACCCATATTGCTGTTCAACAGTAGTTATGATTAGTAGGGCTAAAGGCAAAGACGATCTTTTCCTTCAGTGCTTAAAAAGAGAAGAAAAGAAAATGCATGTATACATTTGACACAAGCTGGTGTGTAAGTTGTGGATTAGTGTTCTTTAGGCTGGGTGTCCTTGAATCACAGAACAACTTTAATGACCATTAGCTGTTCTCTCAGTGATTGAGTAAATGAACTCAAGAAAATGAACTGCTGGGTACATTCCCAAACACGTGGTTCAGTTTATTGAAACTGATCAGTTTAAACAAGCAGTAAATTGAGATTCACTTCAACTTCCACCTATCTGGCAAATACTATTAGGGAAGACACTCCCTAGCTTATGAAGAAGTGAAGCTGGCTTTCAGTACTGACAGAAAGTGAAAATCTTTAATGCATCAATGTTGGTAATTTACATTCAGTATTGGTAATAAAAATCTAAGAGACACGAGTGTCTTCTGGAGCTCCAGAAAGCAGCAAGTACATCAGCTCAGCAATCACTGTTGTTAATGTGCTGTATGAGGAATGCATATTCAAGTCAGTGCCTAATGCAGTGAGAAATAAAAATTGCAGTTGTTAACGCATCTTGAACTGAAATGAAATTTGGGCCTTGCTGGAGAGAAATAAAAGATAAGCATACTTAGAAAGTAGGAAACATACTAAGAAGCTGCCTTACCTCCATCTAGTTCTTCAGCTCCAAAATGATTCCTGTAGAAGAGCATAATCTCTATCTTGTAACACTTGTAGATAGTCACTAAGCAAACAAGCAGCAGCAGAATAGCACCAAGCCCACCAGCAAGCTCAACTGTGTACATCAGCTCTGCAAAGAATTACAAAACACTATAACAACCAGATTCTAAATCAAAGAAAGACTAGCAGCAGACCTTGCACTTATGTTAAACATTAAAATAAAATAATGAATGATGGGTTATTTATGTATTTATTTCATTATAGGACCCTTGTAGAAATACCTAATTGATAGACTTTTTTTTCCTTCAATAAAATAGTTTTTCCTCTAGTACACCATCTGAACTGCTCATTTGAAAAATAACAATTGTTGAGGATTTGTGTGTGTATGAGTATATATATATATCTGTATATATAAGAGATATTTGGTAACTCTCTTCCTTCTCTCTCTCTGTAGATAGATCACAGTTTACTTTACACAGATAAATGTTGACATTCCACTTACAATGAAAGCAGAGGTGAATGTTTCTTTTTTGGGGACTGTAACGCAAACACAGCTCCTCCCTTATTCCACACACAAATAAGATGAGTGTCAGTCTACTGATGTCCTAGTTTCAGCTTAATTCAGAGTTCATCTTCTTCCTAGTAGCTTCTATAGTGCTGTGTGTGGAATAAGGGTGAGAATAGTGTTGATAACACACTGATGTTTTAGTGGTTGCTAGGTAGTGCTTACACTAGTCAAGGACTTTTTCAGCTTCCCATGCTCTGCCAGGGGCACAAGAAGCTGGGAGGGGGCACAGGCAGGACAGCTGACCCAACCTGGCCAAAGGGCTGTTTCATACCATATGGCGTCATGCTCAATATGTAAACCGGAGGGAGGTGGCCAAGAGGCAGCAATCGCTGCTGGGGGCTTGGCTGGGCATTGGTCAGCGGGTGGTGAGCAGTTGCATTGTGCATCACTTGTTTTGTATATTCTTCTTCTTCTTCTTCTTCTTCTTCTTCTTCTTCTTCTTCTTCTTATTATTATTATTAT